>JAMWEH010001398.1:0-20957 GCA_024721245.1 Mitragyna speciosa | reverse complement strand
TTGATACAAAAATCATTAAATGACAGTGACATTAGAGACACTACATAAAATAGATTTAAGACAACATCATAATAAATGATAAACCTTAGCAGGTGGAAGTGCTGAAGTGCGCTCTTCACCTGGTTTTCCAGGTGCAGTTTCATCTAAATTCAGAAAAGAAAGATAATCAGATGAAAACCCCAAATAAGAAAATTATGGCTGTTTAAGAACCAGAAGTTATACAATTGTCAGGATTAGTGTTCACAACATTGTCCACAAGCCTCCGAGTCAATGGACCGGGATTCATGAAAGATATTAGTTCGAATTTCATGACGAATGGCTTCGAGCTGGGATATTGTATCTTGCAGTTCTTTGTGCACCTATAAGAATTATCAAAAACACCATTATAGTACAACTCTTGTACATGAAATCATAATCATATGTGAAGAAAGTGTGAACTTTATTTTGCTGCATTTACAATAAGGAAGCTCAAACAACATCCATGCCATATGCATGTGCATTATATGCATATGAGACTTTGTATACATGTATATCTCCATGTGTGGGCATGAAGATGTGTAACCGTATACATGCATATGCATTTATGTAAGAGGAGAGTGAGAGAAACTGGCGAGCTTGAGATTGCTGCATAACGCTATCAAATTGGCCACGGGCCATTTGGACATATCCAATGGCCCGTCAGCTAACCTTCCTGCTGTTCTTGCAATTATTGGCAAATCCTTAGGGCCTGCATAAATGCATCTTTATATATCAAAATATAAACCTTAATGTCAATTTCATAGACGTGTACGCATGTTAGAATGAGAGTGACAGTCCAGAGTATAACTTTATAGTTAGAGAATCATTGGAACCTTCCCAAGCTGAAATGGTGGAAACCACAAAACAGAAAACTTTATTGTGATAATGAACAGTAAAACTTTGCAAATTGCTTGATCAAATTCAAAGTTTTGGCAACTATATATCAGTAACTAATCGTAAGAAAAGATGCAAAAACTAAGTCTGCACAATGAGGAACCGTGTACCAATGAGAGCAGCAGTAGCTCCAATTATGAGAAACAGCTCCCCATATGAAATCCCCAGCATCAGTCTTTCCTATGCTTTTCCCCTTCTTCTAACCACTTGCTCGGCAGCTATCTCTTTCTTTTTTCTCAGTACCAGTCCTGGTGCCTAAGCAATATGCTGGACAGGGATCAATCAGTCTTACTCTCTTGACAGTATTGGTTCACATTTAGCAAATTTAGAAATTGTACTCTGCAGACAATATGTAATCTACAACTTTTTTCATGGAATTACAGTGAATTGGAGTACCCGATAAAAGAACTTCAATTATATTGACAAATGCTTAAACTTTTCCATTTTTCATTTCTGAGCAGTCTTAGATGAAGTGGAGTTTTTTTGTTTTAGGGTTGGGTTGGGATTTTTGGGGGGGGGGGGGGGGGGGGAGGCTAACTTGTTTCATCACCAACTACAATAACGCTGACTAGAAGTTAGGACTTTTAAAATAAAAAAATCTTTAAAAGAGGATATTACTGTTAAGTAACAATCTTACAACTATTCTCTGTTATCAGTAGCACCCAGAACAGACATCCCTGCTTTATTTTGCACTCAAGTTAAACTGGGTTATTTCTTAGAAGTGTGTAGCTAACAGATTATTAGTTGTACACAGATGGCCCAAGAACTGGCATTAAAATCCTTAGAGCCCTGTTAAGTTTGTTCAACTAGGCCATCAATATCCAGGTTTCATAAATCTTGAATTGCATAACTTAATAACAATAACAGAGTCCAATTTATCTCTTTCAAAATAAAAATTAATCAAGTAAAGCAAAAAGGGAATCACATTTTGTTTCTTCTTCTATAAATACGAGTGAGAAAAATTTGCAAAAAAGTTAAATTGGAATGGGAAGTTATGGCCATACCAAAATAACCCGATTGCAATATTCTCGAATATCCTAACATCAATCCTCCAAACGAAGTTAATAAAAAGATTGCAAAATATAAAGATTCAAACTTTTTTGTATTTTAACTAATGACATAAAACAAAAGCAACCCAGAATCGGTTATTTGTTACCCGCATAAAATACGAGTATATACGAAGAAAGAATGGAAAAGTGGGCATAAAAAGAATTGCCAAGCCTAAAATCAAAAGAAAACAGTAATAACAGAAGGTAAAAAAGGAATTATAGAGATGGGTTTTCTATATAATCCAAAAAGAGACAACCATTAACAGAACAAATAAGGAATATGGCATGGCTTACCAGAAAGGTGAGTGCATCCGAGAAGCCTTCGGACTTGGAAGTGAAAAGGAGTGAGGAGAAAAATGAAGAAAAAAATTATTTATTTATTTTTGAAATAAAATGGACATGTTTGTGTTAAGTTTTATCACGTTAAAATGGTCAAGGTTTTCACTTGTGGCCTCTTTTTTATTAAAACTTTTTATTCATTAGAAAATTTTCAAAATGAAAGAAAATATCCCATTTCTTCTCATTTTTTTTTAAAACATCTATGCCAATTATGAACATATATCATCCAATAATAAAAAATAACACATATTGGTAATTAAGAATTATTACAAAAACTATTCTTATCTAATAAAGAAAAGTAATAACGTAAAATCTTTTTTTTATTTGAAAAGCAGGTTAAAAAAAAATCTTTTTTTTTTGATAAAAAAAATCTATTAAAACAAAACAAAATGCCTTTCCCATGTCATAACAAAACAAAAGATAAAGATAAAGATAAAATCTATTAAATAAAGAAGATTGGACATTCTAGAAAAACATATTACTATTAACTAGACCAAAAAGTTAGTTTTAGTCTATTTAATTTCTTCACCTTTTTAGCAATAAGTTTTCAATTTGTAATAATTCCTTCATTTTGTCAAAGATTATTAATCGAATCAAATAAGTCCAATTTAGTTAAAAAAGACAATTTTCATAAGCACTGTCCATTTCTAAATTTTATAATAAATTAGATGAGGAACTTTTGCAAATTTTTGTGAATTTTATTTTAATATTAAAAATTTACTGTTTGATATAAAAAAATGCAATATTGTTTATACATAATATTTTTTTATATAAATGCACTAGTGATGCTTTTAATTATACAATTTTTTTTCTAGGACAAACTAGTTTGGAGAAAATGAATTGACTAGAAGACCTATAATAATAATATTAAAAAAAAAAAAAAAGGAGAGAAGCAAATGTAGCGGCCAAACAAAAAGCTGAGCTCCACACAAAGAATTTCATCTGGACTATAGGCTTATGTATGTCCCCTCAATGGCCAAAACATTTGCTCACTCCTCATTCCATTCCCTTCCCTCATCGTCATCTACATCTTCATCTTCATCTTCAACTTCATCAATTTGTCCCACAACTATATTTTCTTCTCTTCCAGCTCAGTTCCTAACAAGCCCAAAAATCTTAATTCTTTCCTCAGTTTCCTCTTGTTCCTCCAAGCTCCAACTCATTCCACATCACCCCACTACCACCACAACATTAAAGCATCCCATTTTGCTCTTCACTGGCTTTGATACCCCTCCTGTGGACACCCAATCAGTTCTTGCTACTGTTAGTGTTTTGGCTGCCATTGCTCTCTCCCTTTTTCTCGGTCTCAAGGTAACACTTTTGTGGATGAAGTTAATTATTTTTATTTATTTTTTGTTGGGTTCTGCTTGGTTTGGCCTTATGTGGTTATTAGGCAAGAGGGTTAAATTCTGTTACAATTTTCTTGAAGCAGTCAAATTTTCTCTTTATGATCATATCCATGAGGATTATGTTTTCTTTTGATGAAAAAATGTGACTTTTGTGGTTTTGTTGTTGTAGGGGGATCCTGTTCCTTGTCAGAGGTGTGCTGGCAATGGTAATCTTTTGATATATAAATTTAATCTTTCCTAACTTAATAAATTAATTTGATTCTCATTACTGTTTTTATAGGTACTAGATTATTGTTAATATGTATTCACATATGTCATGGGTATATTTTTGTAAAATGCACAAAAATTTGAATGGAGATAGAAGAAAATTTTAGAAGTCTGGTTAAGATTAACAATCTAGAAAGTTAAGTTGCGAGATTTGTTTTTTGGTGTCACTTGTTTAATCTTCACATAGAGTAGTGGAAATTCGGCATATTTTGGTAAAGATATTCCAATCATGACTGCAGATTGTAACTTGTAGATTATGTTATTGGGAAAAAAAAAAAAAAAAGAACCAAAAAAGAGGAAATCGGTACTAAAATGTAAAATGTTAACTCTTTCGCTTGCAGAAACTTTTTGTAATAAAAAAAAATAAAAGGTTTGTAATAAGACAAAAGAGCAGGGAAGATTTGTTGAAAATATCTGGTTTAAAAGAATGTTCAAATGATCAAGGTTTGTTGCTTGAAGTTCTGTGCTTTTCCATAATGTCAAGAACATTTAAACACCGAAATCCAAAGTTTCTTGCTTGTCTCTAAATCCTAACATCCGGAATATAAATCTGCCATAACCAGGTCCAAAATTACTATTGTATGAATCCGAGAATATGCTTCTAGAGAAGTGTCAAAATCTGTGCCTTTAAGTTAAAGTTCGGAAAGAAAGCTACAATCTGTTCTCTATTTTTCCGGGTAATATGACATGGGAAATTTTCATTTGGCTGTCTGAGTGTTTGAGGGGTTACTCACCGAAATGAAGTCATACTGATTGAGTTGGGACAAACAAGACGGTCATGTTTCTCTGTCTCTCACGTGGTAGTTGACCTGAAGGGACCGACCAAACTATTGACTGAGCTATTCCTGGCAAAAGCAAATACATGGAGGCACCACGCAAAATCAAAGCCACAACTTCGTAGTTTGATGTTGAAGAGCTCAGCAACTAATTTTCAACAGGCGAATGATAGATACAATAGTGTACAGTGAAGGTCAAAATGTAGACCACATGTCCCTTGTGAGCTTCAAAATCCTTGGTTTCGTAGTCAAAATTATATCTACCTACACCTCAGTTGTTAATAGGGTAGAATTTAAGTAACTTTTGCATGCCTTCCCTAAACATAAGCAATAAGAAAGAGGAATTACTACAACAAAAGCTCATATTTTAAGTTGAGTAAGTTGACATTATTAGAAATCTTCGATTGAAAAAATGTTACAATGAAATTTGCTATTAAATATTATGTAAATAAAGTAAGACAATCTTAGTAAATCATAAACATTTTTCAGGTTAAAAAGTCGGAACATTGATAAAACTTGGAGAGAAGTAAAGTCTATATACTAGTTTGTATACAATGATATGCTATATTAAATTTTGTTTAGATATGTGTGTTTGCATGAGTTGTACTAGATTGCTGTTTAGTTAACTGCTTTGTAAGTTAACAAAATTACCACTCAGTTGAATTCATTGGTGGGTTTTTGTGAGGCATTAGTAAAAATATTTTCACTAACTATAGGCAAATGGGGAAATGTTTTCCAGCATCTTCTTGTAAGGATAACTTATAATGTGATTGAAAGGCTTAAATAAAAGATCTTATGGTAGGTGCATTTGCTGTTATTTAACAAGTATACTCTGGAACCTATACTGAATTCTACCAATATTAGTTCACAATCTTTCATCCTCCTACTCTATGGGATTGAATGGTACCTTGACCTTGGCCAAATAAGATAGTTCTTTTGTGGCACTAGATGCATGCATTTGCTCACCTCTTTTTTCCTGGTCCTGCACATCTTTTTTAAAAGTTCAAATACTGAACCACCAAGCCTTTTTGCCTTTCTGTTTGTCTCTTAAAGTACACAAATGTCTAATTACATGCCTGTCAGTGGCCAATCATATGGAAACACATCCTTTTCCTAGCCAATCTCTTGGTTTAGCTGTCATCACACAGCATCAATGCAGTTAAATCTTCACCATCTGTATAATAGCTATCACCATCCATGTCAAAACAAAGCCATTTCAAGTGGCATACAGTGTACGGATTCAGCATCCTTGAATATGTAGAAGCAGAATTAGGTCAATTAATAGAATGAACTTTATTACACTGATCAACGTACTTTCCTTGACGTACTATGAGGAGCTGTAACTGGTGGGCTCGAGTCCAGATGGTTAGGTAACAAAGCCATGTTGTTTCTTGGTAGTTTCGGTGGTGATTTTTCTATGCATACCAGAGACCATGTACAGTGTTGTTAGAAGAATTATTTCCTTTTATCTATGTCTCTTTTTTGTTTATTTTTTGCCTATTATTGGTCAGGCTTCTTTATAAGTTTGTAAGTTTTACTTTGTGCTGTTATGCCGAGGCTAATTCAGTCAGTTTATATTTTCCAGTGTTATTGAATAATTCTTTGTAGTTCAGTGCATGTTTTAGATTTGTCCAACGCCATTTAAACATGTAATTTATCTTAACGGACACAACCGTGTTTTTTTAAATAATGATTACCGAAGCATGCATTTGTTTTGCTTGAAAACTTATGCAAATCTCTATAGTTTGAAGCTATGAGAGTTTTTGATAACTGTGTTAATTATACCAGCAATCATGTTATATGCTGGAATTATTTCCTTGACTTTTTACGGTGTTCCTGCTATGTATTCCAACTGTTATTGTAAGGCTAACAACTCCAGAAATATGTCAAAATCATTATTTTCTGCACAATCTCATAAACTTAATATGGTTCTTTTCATTTTGGAACGCAAAGTCAAATTCTGAAAAATGATTCCGTTTAGATGGTTATTTTTGGGATGTTCTTTAAAAAAACATTACTCTACCAGTTTTAGAGTTTCTTCACGACAAATGTATTTGTGAGATAAAAAGTTGGTTATAAATGTTTTTAAAGTTTTTAAAAAATATGTTTTTAAAAAACAAAATCAAACAAGCAGAACTGCTGTTAAGCATCATTTCTACAGATCATTCCTCAAAAGATATTTGAGGCATAAATTGCGCAATTAAATAAGGTGGTGTGCCTTTGGAAATAGAATGGTCAGTCCTTAGCACTGTTGTAGCTTTCCTTTGTGTTTTTGCTCGTTATTGGAAGCTAGAGGTGCTGTGGTACTCTTTCGTAATCGTAACTTGTTAGTAGCAATTTCCCTTTTGTTTCCTGATCAATCAGTCTTTGTTAATGGACAGGTGGCACCAAATGTGTGTTCTGCAATGATGGTAAGATGAAAATGGAAACAGGGCTGGTTGACTGCAGAGTTTGCAAGGGCGCAGGTTCATCACTCTTAACTGTTCCCTCCAATTATAAACCTACAGAAATCATAAGCATCAACAGGATTCAGAATATATTTTCCATGAATTAGAAGTGTGGAGTTTCATTATTTATTTTGTTGTTAAACTTGAGAAAGTATTCTGTCTTATAATTTTTATTAAACGCAGGTTTGATACTCTGCAAGAAGTGTGGAGGTTCTGGATATGCAAGACGTTTATAAACAACTCTAGAATCCTTAGTTTGTTCTTTCTTCCTTGTAATTAACTGTCAATACGGAAGATAGTGTCATATCCCTAATTCATTTATTCATAATTATCGTCTTTGCATCTTCGATGTTGTTCTACTTTACAGCAGAATAATAAAGCAGGATTTTTTTTTTTTTTGGGCTTTTGTCTGTGTGTGTGTTTTTTTTATTTTTTTGGGAGCAGGGGGGGGGGGGGGGGGGGGGTTGTTGTTTATGTAGTTGTGGCCTTAGTCTACACTTCATTACAGAGTCAATATGTGTAATTTACAGTGACATATTATCAGAAAATTCTCCAACGCCAGTAATCCTCCACAGTTATCAAGTCAGAGCCATAAAGGTATTAGGCAACTCGAAAAATAATTTATTTCGGCCGTAGCCAAGATGATAAACTGTGCTTTTGAAGGAAAATATTTTATCCATATTAACGGCTGCATGTGCTAAACAGCCATGAAGGTATTAATTTGAAGAATAGCATTCAAACGTGTGATTAAGTGTGAATTTCTACAAATGTAGATCTCTTTGATAAAGGAGGGAAATAGCAGATGCGTTTTATGCTAACGTCAAATAAAATGGTGAATTTGGAGTAATGGCAGCTTCGTATCTTTAAACACGTTGCATAATTTATGTATCCATACTTCTTTTACATGTTTTTGTAGTTTCAAAAACATTATCAACCTTTCATTGTTACGTGTATTTTAAATTTTCTTCAAGCAGAGAAAAGGTTGTTTGAATGTAAATTTCACTATTGATCTGACTTTAATCTGCACATTGAAGCTGATGATATTTGCCATATAGACATAGTACAGAAAGTATTCTCCGCAAAACTGAGTCGAACACATTGTCAATCGCGTTGTGGCATTTGGTATGTTTGATGGAAAATTACAAACTCATAAACACAAAAAATATAGAGCACGTAATTCCTTGTCAATAAATTTATAACCTAAAATATTATTTGAACAAGTTTCGATAACAGGACGCGAACAAAAATTCAAACGAATGCTAAACACATATAAGAGGCTTCAACTGTTTCTTCTTTTATCTTTTTAAACAGCTCATCGAACTTGAGCGCTTAAAAGATGTTAAGCAGAATTTTCTGTAAGGAAGCCTTTGATGATTCCCATCAATTTCTTGGAATGTTCAGAATTGGGATTAATAGTGAAAAATCCATGCTGCTGTCCTTCAAATTCCACATATTCAACTTTCTTTCCCCAGCTTTTCAATTTCTTTGCATACTCCTCAGCTCTGTCTTTCAACAAATCACTCCCTCCACAAACCACAAGGATAGGATCAAGATCAGCTATTTCAAGGTTGGGGCTTACTGGTCCAAATGGGTTGATGAGTGGATGGTCAGTAGTCTCCCCAGCTGGTAATGAGAGTCTCCAAAACCTGGTTAATTATTCAAGAAACATAATATCTAAGTTTTAAAAATCACAAATGATGTATGTAACAAAATCCCAATCATCCAGATATTTTGGAGCCAATTTTTAAATTATGGTTAATCACAGAATCTTTCGATAAGGGGCTGTTTTGGCCTGGTGTTCTGACAAAGGGGTGTTCGCATTCTGTTAATATTTTGTAGACGTCATTTGTTCAATTTTTCGAGAATTATTTACTTAAGCTATTTATTAGCGAAAGGAAGAGTGTTTAGTGTATTTTTCAAGTAAATTAGTGTAATTTATATGAGATTAATAGAGGACACATTTGTCCAGCAAATACAAACCTGTCAATGAGTTCCCAATTCAAGAATGCATCTTTGGTCCTTCGGCTTCAGATTTAGTTAGCACTGTCCCACCAAAGAAAGGAGCCAAAAGAACATAACCCTTTACTCTGACCGGCGCCAGCTCAGGCGAGCCGGCTCCAAGCTTAACAGCTAGGTTATGAGCTATATTTCCACCAGCAGAATCACCTGAAATAAACACAGACCCGAAGTCAGCTACATCAGTGAGCCATGCATCCGGTTCCTCAGCCACAGCTTGGGATTGTAGCCATTTCACAGCTATGAACCCATCTTCTATAGCAGCCGGGAGGCGGTTTTCAGGCGCCAGTCGATAGTCAGGCGAGATGATCACGGCTTGAAGCTCCTTAGCCAGCTTGAACAGTAGTTTTGGCAATTAGGCCATGCACGTGAGCCAATGCAAAAGCCTCCACCGTGAATATAGTAAAAGATCGGCAGCTTCTTCGACGACGTCGTTGAAGCGGGCTTGTAGAGCCGGAGCTGAAGATTGTTTACTGGGTCGAAAACGGCATCCTTCCAAAGAACCGAGCCGTCGTCTTCCAGGGGCACTTCAAAGCTTGGTTTGGTGGACCGGACGATTGAACCGTCGCTGTAGACTCGGAGAACTCCGCGACATTCATCCACCTCGGAAGGTTCGGTGGCGGAGGCAGTGACCGCCTCAGGAATGCCGGTATTCGACATGTCTCTTATATGTTTGATGATTTGCCTAAGAAAAAATTCTAGGAAAAGTCCCAAAATTTAAGGTAGCAAAAACAAGCCTGGCTTCTTTGGTATTTATGAAGGGGATAATGGCTAATTGGAGAGTTGGATAAAACTAAATGACTGACTAATTAAGCGTCTTTATTTTTCGTCTCACAAAAAAAAAAAAAAAAAAAAGAAGAAGAAGATTGCGACTCTCATTATTGCCATCTTCCTCCCAGTCTCATTCTTTCCCCTTAAAAATAAATGGAAAAAAGAAATGGTTTAGCAGGACAAAAGAGTTTCAACTACTGATCATGCTAAATTGGAGTTCTTGTTGGCATATAGTTAGTGAACACATTTCACCCTAGGAGTTTGTGGATTAGGTTGGAAAACGTTTATGTAAGCAAATTCTATTCTTAATATGGAGCCAAAAAATAATGGACAAGCTTAAGGACAAAGCGCGTTCTTCCGCTTAAATCAGAAGCCTAATTGGCAATTGCTCTATTCCCTGTCCCTGTGATTCATTATAGTTTGATGTTTCAGTTTTTGGCTTGTTTTGAAGATGGCATTCTGGCTTTTGTTGTGTTCTTCTTTTTATTGTAGCCTAAGAAGAAGCATGGCTGTGTAAAAATTGCGTTTCCAACGAAGTTACGCCTGCAATAGTTGTATTAATTTGTGTTGTGGACGTTGTCACGAGTCCTAGGACCATCACACAACAAATCAGTCAATCCATGATTAAGAAAAGGTCACCTTATTTATTCTTTGACTAGTGCTAAAGACACACATTATGTGTTATGGATTAGTTCCATAGAAAGTAATTTAGCATTATTAAAGAGAATTATAATTAGTTGTAGTTATTTTGTTAGTTTTCATTTTTATGGATGATTTTGTTGATAGATGTACTTAAGAAGTTAATAAATGAATTAGACTTTAAAAAGAATAAAAGATATTTGGAGCTCCCTGCGTGTGTGTGTGTGTGTTCTGTGCTGAGCAAATATGTTTTAATAACAGTAAAAATAGACTACTTGATGGGATGCATTTTGTATTATGATGGCGTGTAAATGTACGACCGCGATTAATGTACTTATCCATTTATTGATAGAACCTCTCTTCCGATTGCATGCGTAGAGTCTTTACTTCTTAGCCCGAAAGGCACAAGCAGGCAGGCCCGTCAAATAGAACTTGGTAGTACTGAGGTTCTCAACTTTTCTAGACAACGGAAGACATTTCTTCACAAATGACAAAGCACACATGGCTGCCAATTAAATTCATTTACGTCAGGGAAAAAGAATTGACGCAGAACAGAATTGACTTCTACCGACCAAGAATTGGATACAAGATAATGGATGGAAAATGCTTGTATTACCAAACTTTTGTCAAGGTACTGACTAAGAATGGGAAACAAGGGCATTCTCACATGGACTAAGTTTAGGACCGGTGGATGTAATGATGAAAATGTGAGCTATCAAGGTTCAACGGGATCTACCGAGTCTTGGTGGTTCATTTATCCACCATTGAGTCCATCGATCGGTTCGTTTCAGAAAAATCCTTGGATACAAGATAATGGATGGACAATGTTTATAAAAATATTTACATTATCAAACTTTTGTCAAGGATGCAGAATGCTTATATTACCAAAGTTTTGTCAAGGATGAAAAAGGTCTACTAACCTATTCAGCGTGACAGTAGTCCTATATTTTTGAATATAACATCACTCTTGATGCCTTTATGACAACTATTACATGTCTTTGAACTATTTTGTAATATAATTTCTAGGATAGTTAGGTGTCATTGCACGCAATGCTCCTTATAAACTTTGGGAATATACAATCTTTGTACATTAGTATTTAAGTCTAGATTTGAGTTTTCCCAATGATGCCCTTTGGTTTGTGTATTTGGACATTTCTCAAAATGGATAAATTATTCCCAGTGAGCAAAATCGTGACAATGGTGAAAGTGTTGGGAAGGAATTTCTTACACTCAATGACATTCAAAATTTTATAAGAACAAAATATAATCATTTTTTCTGACTCTTTTTCAAATTGGTTAAGTGTTGGCTTTGCTCAAAATGAGAACAGGCTAAGATTATGCACTTGTAATCATGGAATCGATTTATCTGAACTGATTAAACAATATATTCAATTTTTTAATGTCTTCTCAATTGAGATTGAGATGATATGTAATGTAAATACATGATCTTTTATGTTGGTATGTTCACAAAATTTTTCAAGGACTCGCAGACTTACTTTTAATAAATAATTTCAGAAACATCCCTTAAAGTTTTTGACAATTTCACTGGTCATCCTTGAGGTTTCTAATGTTACACTAGCCTATCCTAATCCTACTTTTAGTGCACAAATGAATTCATACACAACAAAAAATTCATATAAAATGCTTAAATATATTTTCTTTCTCAAATTGTCCTTGCATGACTCGTATAATAAATTTAACTAGGAAAAAGACTTAAATGTTGAAAGAATGAGAGAAGTTGATTTTAAAAAAGGGATAATTTCAGAAACCTCCCTTGAGGTTTCTGACAATTACACCTAGCCCCCTGAAGTTTCAGAAATTACACTTACCTCCCTTCCTTAGTCAAAAAGACCATAATGTCCTCCTTAAAAAAACATATTACCAACTTTCTCTTCACTCCACCCCTTCTCCCTCTTTTCTCTTTTATAAAAAAACCCATTTTCTCTTCACTACATCCCTTCTCCCTATTCATAAAAAACCTTTAATAAACTACAAATTTATGTTGAAAATATAAATATTTGGGATTTTCTAAAATTAGAATTTGGATGATATAATCTTTATTGTTAATTTGTTTTTTGTTTTGGTTATTAAACTTGTCGCAAATGCCACAAAAGAAAGATGATGTGGGTTTTGCTATAAATTATTTATATACTTGTTGAAGGTGTTGCAAGATTTTTTGGTATGGGTTTGGCTATCTCAGGAAATTTTCTTAAAATTATTTATGCACTTGTTTTGTGAAATCCTAATTTGGAAATTATAAATTAATATATAAGTAAGGAAATTTGTATATTGCAAGATTTATTTTTGTAATTGTCAATTTATAGAAACAAGAGATCATGAGGAGGTAAAGTATGCTTTGGTAGTGTTTTTTTTTTTTTTTAAGAAGACAAGGGCAATTTAGGATATTCACTATATATTTTGAAGTTTTGTTATTGAAACAGTAAAAGCAAGGGAGGTAAGTGTAATTTCTAAAACTTCAGGGGGCTAGGTGTAATTGTCAGAAACCTTAGGGGAGGTTTCTGAAATTATCCCTTTAAAAAATTACCTATGGCAAGCTGATCAGGTATCATGTAACAAAGTTATTGATAGAATTAAAAATATAATTATTGATGGTTGAAAATATTTAATAAAATTTGCTTAAGATACTAAGACATTCATTTTTAGGTTCTGTAAAATGTGATCATACAGACATCTATGAAGATAATGTTTTTGAATTTAAGCACTTTGTAAAGTTAAATTTATTATTTCAATTTTTTTATAAATCTAAGTATTTCAAACATAATATTTATATTTTTTTTATTCTCTCCATGATTTTGACTTACCCTTTTTTGCAGCATGCCTTAAGTAACTTTTTAGAATCAAATTCTGGCCTTTTTTAATATATTTTCAATTCACTATTTAGTTGTCTTTGTCATATTTCCTTTTTTATAGGCCATGAAAGGGTAACATATAAATGAAAATATCTTTTAACACTTTGTGTCAATTTTTTATGCATATGGAATGGATTTACATCGTTACATTGAATTTCAAAAATAGAAGAAATAAGTGCAATGTTAGAAACTTTATGACAATTAAGTGAAATTGTTGAAATTATCCTAACTTCAAAAGAACTAAAGACAATTTGATATGCATTTGAGAGTTCGAAGTAACCTATTTTAGAAACCTAAGAAAGAGAACACTTATTGTGTTTCTTAATTCATTCTAAGAACTCCATAAATTAAAAAAGAAAATTTTAAGGAGAAATAATTATATGACTACACTTATATTATTACCTTTAATACAACTTTCATCTTTTGATAATTTGTGTGCTATAAGTTGAATGTTGAGTCATGAGATCATACTGAAAGGTAGCCTTAATACTGTGAAAATGAATATGATATAAACAAGTAATACAATTGTGACTTGTAACTCGATCAAATTTATCAATTCAAGTTAAAACTTGTATATTACTAGTTCAAATTGAAACGACAACCAAAAATAAAAATAAAAATGATAGGATTCATTGAAGGACAAAAGGGTAATTTCTGCTTCGGTTTGCTCCACCACTATTGACTCGCACAATTCAAAATTTCAAATTAAAAAAAATAAGAAACTCTAACGGTACTCTCTCACTCCAACGCTCAAACATTTGAATTTCCATTCCCAATCTTAACCGTCCATCCCTCTCATCATACACCGTCCGATTTTCCCCCTCCAATTTCCCCCTTTCAAAATTCCAAACCCACCCGCTCTGGGCTCTCACTCTCCCAATCTCTCTATTCACAAAATCACAAAAATCCTCCTCAGATATTCCCATTATTTCAGATTCAAACCCTAAAAACCCTAATCTTTCTGTTGTTCCAGAAGTTTCCGGGAAAATGCCGTTGTTCTCTGACGCCGCAAGCGCGATTAAATCCAGATTCGGATTCCAGGACCACGCTTCTGCGTCGTCGGAAGTTTCATCGACGATGATGCCGAAGGTGAAAAGCACGCCAGATCTACTTTTTAAGTCAGCAACGAGGGAAGGAAATGCTACGGCTATTCGAAATTTTAGTGAGAGTGGTTTTGATGACGACGAAGACTCCAAAGCTGGGCCGCTTGTGAGGAGTTTTGAGTTTAGTGAGGACCCGTCCTTCTGGAAAGAGCATAATATTCAGGTAGTCTTGATCTCAGATTTCGTGTTTATTTTGTAATTCTTTTTTAGCTTGGAAATTTAATTGGCACTGTTGAAGCTGGGATACAATCTTTGAAGCGCGAGGTACTAAACCGCAATTTTTTGTTAATTTTGTCTGATTATTGGATTTGATAATGGAAGAAAGGTGCTTTTGTGGAATTTCGGTACTATATTTTTATAGTTTAACATTTTTAATGTGGAATATCATAAATTTGTTCTTTTTTTTTTTAAATAAAATTGATGGGTTGGAAGCAAGTTTCAAGCTTTCAGAATGTAGAAATTGGACTGAGGAGTGATAGATTAGTATTGTACGGAATGCATTAAGGGCTGTACCTAATTTCATTTTATGGGATGGGAAATACTCAAGAGCTTGGGTTCTTAGTTTGGTTGATGGGGAAATTTGCTTAGTAATTTTGGATCCGTTGCCTAGTTGGTTGTGGAAAACTATATCGGATTAGAAGAAAATTTTGGTAGAATGCTTGAAATTCTTTATTGGCAGCTAAGCAAAATTGCAAGAGATATTATATAGTAAAAGTTGTAGATTGCTAAGGCAATATCAAATATTTCAAAAGAGATATATCTTCTTTTGTTGTTCTCCTCATTCATTTGACTAATGAAGCAGAACAGTCAATGAGCTCAATCTCAGTACGATCTCGAAAATTTGCATTACTATAGTTGGTCTTTGTTGAGATAAAGATGGATGCAGCAAGGAAAGGGCACACACATGAATCTTGTGTGAATATTAGTAGGATGTGAAGTTTCCACATTGATAAGAAAGTTAAAGTAGGAATATTTAGGCAGTTATTCTAGAGTTAAAGTTAAGTTCAACGTGTCCTTTTCAAAAATCTGGTACGCTTCCATCTCTATCAAAAAATCAATATTTTGTTTTTAATTGGTTTAGGTTTTTACTTCGTGTCTTTAAGTTTGCTTAACAATTTGCAGGTTATTATTAGAATTCGTCCTTTGAGTAATTCTGAGATATCATTGCAAGGACATAGCAGATGTGTCAGGCAAGATAGTTCTCAGTCAATCACTTGGACAGGACATCCGGAGTCACGTTTCACCTTTGACCTTGTTGCAGACGAAAATGTTAGCCAGGTATATGTTTTTCTGTCATGCTGCTATACCTTCTTGTGGCCTCTGCATTCTTGCTTCTATGTTCTTGTATTTTGATGAACATATGTTAACAGGAGATGCTGTTCAAAGTGGCTGGGGTGCCTATGGTGGAAAATTGCATGGGAGGCTACAATAGTTGCATGTTTGCTTATGGCCAAGTGAGTCAAAGGCGGTCTTCCTTTTTACTTTAAATTTTTTCAAGTCATTATGGATAGTTTTGGTCACTAGCATTGTGTAAAATTGGGCTTCATACGATAATTAGAGATTAAATGGAACTTATAATTTTGAAATAAAATGGACATGGTGCAGACCTGCATAGGAGGAGGCTACACTTGCTGCATGTTTTATTATGGCGAGTCATTCAGAGGAATCCTGCTTTTTCCTTTTTCTTCTTCCTCTTTTGTTATCCTAATTCTTTCCTGTTTCAATAATTGCATACGATGTTAGGCTTCTTGACTTAATTATACATTAAACCTGCAGAAATTCTAAATCAACTTTGGGTGAGGAATGACGTCTAAACTAATATATTCCTCACAAAGAAATCATTTAGCAATGGACTCCTTGCTTTCTTTTGATTTTTTAAAATGGACTGAAGAATTTTAATTTTCTTTTGTTTTCTTTTAACAAATAGACTGGAAGTGGGAAAACTCACACGATGCTTGGAGATATAGAGGGAGGAACCAGAAGACATAGCGTCAACAGCGGGATGACACCTAGAGTCTTTGAGTATTTGTTTTCAAGAATTCAAAAGGTGGGTTCTAATTACTTAAAGATGCATGTTCAGCATGCATCAATTGTTGGTTTGTTGTGTTGTATTGACTAGATGACTTTCCCTTGGGGTTATGAATGTGTAACGTGGTAAGTTAAGCAACCAAATACGTGTACATGGAGTTTCTGATGAAACTTGAGAATTGCTTATGGAAGGATACTAGAGAAATTCTTTAATCCTGTCTAAGAAGTTTTTAGATACTGCTCATTTTGGGATATGGGACAGAAATGTTTAACTGGGAATTAAGAAATTCTGCAGTCATGAGGAAAGTCCTTTTACATTCCTGCTAATATGAATCTCAAACACGCTGTACATTCTCCTTGTGATTTTGTTCTTTTGCTGTGGCTTATCTTTTATGTTTGGCCCTCATCCAAATTCGGCACATGAACATGTAAACAGCAGTATGGTTTAATCTTACTAGAATTTTCCATGGCCTAATTTGTGCTTAGTGAATGAACTAATTTGACCTGTAAGGGTGATGTCTACTATGGGTTGTTGGGATCCATAATGTTAATCTCAAGTTATTGTTCATGTTGCTCCTACAGGAAAGGGAGGCACGGAGGGAGGAAAAACTAAGATTTACTTGCAGATGTTCTTTTCTGGAAATATACAATGAGCAAATTCTTGATCTTTTGGATCCTTCGTCCCTTAATCTACAGGTGCTTGTTGATAGCAATTTGATGTTAATACACACACATATATCCACACCTACATGTGTGTGTGTAACCTCTGTGAAAAATGACAAACTTGAGAGATTTTGAACTTACAGATTAGAGAAGATAATAAGAAGGGAATTTATGTAGAGAATCTTACTGAGGTAGAAGTGACAAGCGCGAGAGATGTTGTTCAGAAACTTCTTCAGGTATAATCCTTTTATGATCTGAGTTTTCAGTTCTTATTCCTGTTAAGGAAGGACATATGTTCACATTGCACACAGTTTTTTACTTGGTACGTGAAGAGTTGTAAATAGTGCTTCTTTTTGTTGTATTTTCCTGATAGAGGAAATAGTAAGTTGCATATTGTTCTGCAGCAGAAGGTTAAGTACATTTTATGCTTGCAATATCAGTTTGCATCTTTCCACCTGTTGGAAATATTGGCTTTCAAGCTGCTATACAAAGAGAAATGTGGTTTTAGAGTTACATATCCTGGGGAAGGCGTCTGTGGCTAATGATGAACTTTTGACAAAGTACGAACTAAACAAACAATTAAATTAGTGTTCCCATTAAACTAAAGTTTGGAAAGAAGCGTAAATGATTGTCCTCCAACATTGCACTCAATTAAAGCATCAAAAAATACATTGTCTCTTTGAGGTTTGAGAATTTGTAATTATACCTGTTTATGTTTGTTTTCTATGATAATTTAGCAAATGCATGATCTGTAAAACTTTTGTTCAGGTGTGCAAAAAGCTGAGTTTCTCTTATCTTATATTTGTTAACTGTATATCATCTTTCGGCCTATAAATATCATCCAGGGGGCAACAAACAGAAAGGTTGCTGCAACCAATATGAATCATGCTAGCAGTCGCTCGCATAGCGTTTTACTTGCACAGTAGAGAGTAAGGTAATGAAGTGGTTTTATTTTCTTATTTTTATTCATTTTACATCCCTTATTTGGCTTACCAAATTTAGTGTGCCTTTTGTTTTAGTGGGAATCACAAGGTGTAAATCATCATAGGTTTGCTCGGCTTAATCTTGTTGATTTAGCAGGCTCTGAAAGGTATGTAAATAGAATCATGAATAATAGGAAGATTTCCATTTGATTAATCATATAACATTGTTGAAGGTTTTATTTACTTATTACCATGTTAAACTTACAAAAACAGGACAAAAGAGCTCTGGTGCAGAAGGTGAACGTCTAAAGGAAGCTACCCACATCAATCAGTCTCTTTCAACATTAGGGTTTGTGATGCTTATATCTTGAATTATTTGTTTTAGACAAAAGAACTGTTTGTGTTTCGTTGTCTTTTTCCTGTTAGTATGTTTTTAATCTTGACTATTTACAGTACATGACTGAGTAAATATTTGATTGTGTCATTTATAGGCTTGTGATCATGAATCTTGTTAACATATCCAACGGGAAGTCACATCATGTTCCTTATAGAGATTCAAAGCTCACCTTTTTGCTTCAGGTAAAAACTGTTATTGCAAAATTCGTGCAATTCCTCCATAGTGGGCTGCTATAGAGTAATTTTAGAAATATGCTGATTGAATTTCTAATAATAGGTGTGCGTTGTGATCCTATTAGTTGTGGGTCAACTCTTTGTCGATTAAATAAATGCGAGAATTAGTAATCCTCAGATTTTTAGTGGAGAATAAGTTTTAGCTATTTAATGTTTTTCTTTCATTTTTATAAACTCCTATGTACTGAAACGAAATCACAAAAATCAGTATCTCAAGTCTCATTTATAATTAGAAAACTGAATATTTCTTCAAATGCCATAAGCTGCATTCAACTGAATTTTTTTCATTTTGCATTTAGTTGGATTTTTCAGGTAAGATCTGCTGTTTACATTAACTTGCGACATTATGCACTGGCTTTGTCTGATCTTCCTTGCGCAAATCATTTGTTGCTTGTTTGACTTAACAATTTGTACAACTCTATGGTGTTTGTATTTATTTGATCTTGTTGCTGTCTCTCAGGACTCACTTGGCGGAAATGCAAAAACAAGTATAATAGCAAATATTAGTCCATCTAGCTGGTTAGCAATCTAAATTGAATAATTTTTGCGTTCAACCATTGACAGTATGTATTGCCAATCATGTATTGTCAATACACATGTTAATAACTTCGTTTGTTATCCATTTTTTTTTTCCTTTCTCTTATTTCCCTTAACATTAATGTGTATGAACTTAATGAACAAAAATTGTTACCTTACAGCTGTTCTTTGGAGACCTTGAGCACATTGAAGTTTGCCCAACGTGCCAAATACATAAAAAATCATGTAAGCTATGCTCAGTTGGCTGCGTCATTGTGTTGTTTAAAATTTAATGTCATTGCAGCCATTGATGATCTGAACCCACCTAGAATGCCAACCAAAGCTTTGTGGGATGAAGGCTTGATGTTATTTGTCCTTGTATATCACCAAATTTGTGAAAAATTTTTATACTTGCTTATTTGGATAATTATTTTGAGCAGATATGTTCCACTAAATTATATTTGTGTTGTAGATAGATAATACAACTGTATCTTCCTATCCCTGTTGTGGAACCACTATTTGAACCTCCTACCTTAGGGTACACAATATCATATACTCAATTATCTATTTCTTTGCTCTATCACACCTCAACAAGTTGCATCTCTCTAAATGCAATGGTTCATTTGACTCTGCCATAGTTATTTTTATTAAAAGGGAACGAGCACTATTATGTGTTTAAAATCAGTCAGAACAAATTAAACATCAGAGTGCAATATAAGTCTCAATGAAAATAAAATACTCATTATTGCTAATTGATTTTTTGGTCTTTTGTTTTTTCTTTCTTCTCTGTTTTCTGTTAAATTGTTCAGGCTATTGTAAATGAAGATACTTCTGGAGATGTTCTTGCCATGAGGATAGAGAACCAAAATCTGAAGGTATTAATTAAAGTTAGAACATTGTTTCTGTGTGTGACATTTCTATGAGTCTAAATTATTCAGAGTGAGTCACTATCTATGAAGCCTTTGTCCTCATTTGGAATACATACACAATCTTGTATATGAGAGAAAGCATTATGTGTCTTAATAAATGATCATTTTGGTGGCATGCTATGTAATGACTTCTATTGGGCTTTTTACTTCTTACAAGGGATTGTTCGGATTATTTTTCTCTCTGTCAATTTCTTTACGAATTAGTAGTTAATTTTCTAAATATGTGTCCGTGTTGTGGCATCCATTTGATGGCAGTTTGCCTTTGTATAAACTGTAAAATATTTTCATTGCATTTCAGGTATCATAAAATAGAAAGAGGTATCCAGATTAGAGAAATCTATTGGTTTTTAGCCATCTTGGATTTCATTTATCTGATACTGTTATTCTGTTTATAATTTTCTCTAGCAAATGAAACCAATAAACCTACCAAATACGGTGTTTGTTTTTACCTGACATGGCTATTCTGTTGTTTATAATTTTGTCTATCTAATAGGAATAATAAACCATCAAGTAAGATATTTGTTTATAGACAAACCACTGGATGATGTATGACTAGGTTTCATAGTTCCCAGCAACAGGATTTTGTTGACGTATACATTTTATTGATCTTTCTTGATATGATTTACAGAAAGAACTACTATACTGGAAGAGTCTAGCAAAAGGAGTGCCTGAGAACCACGAATGTGATACTCTGGCAGTATCATTTCCTGGATCCCCAGGAACCTTTAAA
>JAMWEH010000509.1:0-22521 GCA_024721245.1 Mitragyna speciosa | reverse complement strand
TAAGAAAAAGTTGGGTTGTTGTATTTTGCAGGCAATGTGCTAAAACCTACTACAAGGAATAATACTTCATTAGGAGACTAATCGTCTTAAAGAACGCGACTTAATCTGCACCTCAACTTAAGCCAAATAACTCAGGCGATATTGAATTTTACATTGTCTGTGTGACGTTAAGATAAGGTTACTTTAATTAGTTGACATTTAATTTGAAAAATTAATTGTACTTGGTATCATTTGGTCTGAGACCGATGGATGTCAAAAAAGTTTTTGATGTGTTAATTGCAAAGGATAGAGCAAGATTTTTCCATATTCTTTTGATGTTTTATTTAGATTATGTATATACTGGATGCTACTTGGGTGAGCATTGTCTTTCTTTTAGTAAACTTTATGCAAAACTTATCCTGATCTGAACGATAGAACTTAAATCTTAGATTAAATTTCCCTAAAAGTTTAATCTCTACATTATTAAAAGTAATGTGATTCTTAAGGGATGTTTGATAACCTAATTAAGCACTTAAAATTAATTGATTCAGATGTTAAATACATTAGAATCTGTTTGATAACCTAAATAGATTTTCTTAAGTAGTTAAATGCCACTAAAAATCTAGGCAAGACATAGTACAAAATTAAGTGATATTAGTTGCACTTATCACTTAATAGAACACGCTCAAATGTTGGGGTTTTAAATGATATATTTACATTACTACACTTTCTTTTTCCTCTAATTTTTTCTCACCATAGAAGACAACTTTACATCAAACTTCTCCCTCTGTGTTTGTCGTCTAAAGGTATGTAAACATGATCTCATAATATTTATATGTGTATATATTTGTTTATTTTTACTCACAAGAACAAAATAGTGATGAATTCTTGAGAAAATAATTTAAATTAACCAAAAAAGGTTAAAAAATACAAAAAAGTATTGTTTGCTGGTACTTGGGCATGGTCAAGTCTCGACCTATTATTACTAAGGGCTTTACTTGTGCATCGAAATAAAAATAGTTCTAAAAAATTAGATAACCTTGATAACACATTAATGGTTGCTTTTAAGGCATTGGAGCAAATAGATGGACCAAGTATTGAAGAATGTAACAAACATCTAGATGAGATGGAAACAATAGATGTAAACGACCCACTATGTATTATGGCTACTTGTATTTTCTATGAAGGTAAGGCTTAGGGAACAATGGATCCGAATGAGCGGTAAACCTGAAGAAATTAGAAAAAAAAATTGTTTAGCAATTAATGAAAAAAAAATTAGCCCTAGTTTAGATTTACATTTATCGAGTGTTAGTTTTTTCGTAAACTTTAGAATTTGAAGCATTTTTATTTGGATGATGATTTGTATCTTATAATTTAGTTTTTGGACATTACAAATTTGTCATTGAAATTTGTGTTAAATTTGTTGGACTTTTTTGACAATGATATTTTAATTTGTTTTTTGCACATTCAAATTTTATTACAATTTTTTTGTAAATATGTTATTAACAGATGTTGACTGAAGAGCAAAATGAAAAAATTTAAACATCGTATTAATACTTGTTATACAGATATTGATGAAAAAATATATTAAAAGAAGCCCAATAAAGATATTGAAGAATCAATGTATTGGAAGAAGGCCAAACACTAGTTTAATGCTAAGTCCTTTTGATTGTGAAAAGAAAATTATTTTGTGAAAGAAATTTAATATTTTTTTTATTGTTTTTTTATATTTCTTAATTATTTTGTCATTATTTATAAATTACAATTACATATGTATTTATAGTCAAATGTCAAAAGAAACTATTAAGAAAAAACATGTTACATCTAAATGTGTCTTAATCAAACTCAATGACAATAAATGACCCACATAGCCCTAACCCACATAGTGGAATAAAGGCTTAGTTGTTGTTATAATCAAATGTAACAAAATAAGAAAACTTTAAAATAAATTTATTCCAATATAAATTGTAATATTCATAAATTTTGTGTTCAGTTGCATATTGTATAAAACTGATATAATAAATTCAAAAGGATAAGATTGTAAAATTCATGATATTTAGCATTCAGTTGCATATTATTATTAAACAAAACATATTAAATCTAGTATTCATGTTCAAATGTGAACTTGTAAATTTTTTAGTATTTAAAATTCAGCAACTTAAGTGATTTTTCAGTTGATGCAATTTAAATCAACTGCATCGGAGAAGGTATTTTTCAGTAGCATTTCAAAATAGATTTAAAATGTTTACATATTTTTGTTGACACTTAAAGTGTATTTTGTTCATTTATTACTTATTTGATTTAATTTATTGCATTTTAATCTAAATCAATTTTATTTTAGGCTATAAATTTAAAAGAAATGAAAATAAAACTCGTAATAGGTTCTATAAAAAATAGCAGATATTTGAGTTTAACAACTAGGTGACATTCCTTTCAGATAAACTCCCAAACTCTTTTTTTTTTTTTTTTGAATGACCAAGAGTCATCTAATTATTGAGTTTTGCTTGTTAGAAAATTAATTTTAACTAATAATTTTCTTTTTGGTGACTCAATACACTTAAAATCCAATACCGAATAGGAGGTGACAAGAAAACTTATTCCTAGGTTCATTATTGGTCCATAAAGTGTCATATTTTTTAAAATTTTCCATTTTAGGCCCATTTTATTTTTTTCTTCATATTCATATTTTTAATTGTTTTGATTAATAATCTCAAAATGCCTTTTCTCTTTTTATTGTTCTAACTACTACTTCTTATTCATGTTTCTCAAAATTTTACAAAGGATATAAAAATTTCAAAAGCTTTCGAATCTTAATTTTGATAGTAGTTGTAGTTTAGTTTTTTTTTATTTTATTTTAAAAAAATGGAAACCATGCCGAATCCACAAGAGATAGTTGAGAGTTTGAGCATTTGTTTAATCTTAGTTTTTAATCTTAAGGCCTATATAAGTTATATTTTTTATGTCTAGTTTAATTTTAGTAGTTGCATAATTCAATCTCATTTGCTTAATTGTTGTGAACATTTCAATTATTTGCATAAAATCCTTCGAGATGAGGATAACTTCCAGTTGTGTTAGTGTTTTAAAACAATTTGTCTTCACATTATTTCCTTAAATTCTAATTTTATTCATCATATGTGATATCTTGAAATTGTAAATGTATTGTAAATTTTTTGTTGATAATGCTGTCTTGTATAAGATGAATTCAGCATATAAACTTGGTCCTAAACAATCTTCTCATGTTTATGAGCGTTCTAACATTTCAATTCAAGCTCTAATTTGCGAGGTTCTAGACTCACTCGTGATATGTCACTCAATAAACTCAGGTTTTTTTTTCTTATCTTTTCTTTTTCTGGATTTATTGGGCAAAAGTTAAAAATCCTTGTTAGGTTCTGGGATTAGGAGATAACAGGCTTATTATCAACAAGTTAAAACAAACTATAAGTAGCTTATTTTTTAGATTTTTTTGGGGACAATTGCTAATTTTTTCTATCAATAGTGCGTGTTTGGAGTGAAACGGTCATTTTACACAAGAAATGTATTTTTGTTGATCGAATTTTTATTTAATAAAATTTGTTTTTACATTTTTTTATTTTTTGGTTTTTTTTAAAAAATCATGACATTTTTCAATTTTAATTTTAATTTTAATTTGTGGTGTCAAAAATCATTTTTGGGATAAAATGTGTATTTAGTGGTTAGGAGCATTTTAGTCTTTTTTTTTTTTTTTCAAATAGGAGCATTTTAGGCATTTTACACATCTTTGGATGACAAGATTACTTCTCATTATAAATACTCCATTGGCTAATAATAAAAAACAAAGATTAATTAGAAAAACTTAAGAAAGGTCATGCACACACTGTCACCTAAAACGCATATTAGATACTACACACCTATTAACACATCTTCCAAGCACACATAAAGATCATTCACACACACAAACACACACTTTCTTCACATAATAAATAAAAAATACAAAAAAGTAAAGAACCACAAAAATTTCTTCAGCCATCATCCAAGGCAACAAACAAGAATCAGTCAAAAGTCCATAAGATTTCTTCCCATATCCAGGTACAATTCATTTTTTTTATGATTTTTGGACAAATTTATTCTTTGTGAAATTTTAGGGTTTTTTTTTCTTTTCTTCTTTTTCTAGAAAATTTTTGGGTTTGTTTACGTATTTTTTAATTAAATTGGTCACCTCCTTCTCACCAAAGTATATGCTTGTAAGATTTTGATAGATAAACTAGATTTATTTAGATCAGTTATATAACATATTTTAAGTAATAAAATCTGATAGAGATTGAAAATTTGATGTAATAGCATAAGTCTTTTTGACATTTTTATGACTAATTAATTAATTTTTTAATGTTATTTTTCTTTTTACAGTAATTAACAATATTTTAGGGTGTTTGGTTGGTAGTTTTTGGGATATATATTATCAAAATGGATTTGTTTATTATGAAAAATATACACATAAATTTCAAAACCTGAGGGGAAATAAGTGCAATTATGACAAATCTCAAGAAGGAAGATATCCCTAATTTTTTTTAGGGAATAAAAAATTATTTTGGCCCTCAAACTAGTAATCATGTAAACTTTTAGCCCCTTAACTACTATTTATACCGACGTGACCCTAAACTACCCAAAAGTGAGTAATTTCAACCCCTCATTCCATTTTAGGCGTTAATGCTGCCGAAAACAGCGTCACGCGTGACACACAGTGCAAACTAAAGGGGCTTTTTCATCTAATGAAAATGACGAATATTTAAACCAAAATTCGGATCCATAAATTGAAAAGGCAGAAGAGTAAAATTAAATCTTATTATAGATCAAGGCAAGAACTGTCCATTGGAATTAATAATGCAATGATATAGCAGTCCCTCTCTCCCTTATTTGCAAGAATAGCAAAATGATGAAGATGGTAACTTCATGGATCTCAAGGAACTATACTGTGCAGTGGAAGAAGACAGTGGCTGTGGGTCTTGGGTGTGGATCGATGAAGAAATGACTCGGCATTCAGTAACATTGATACAGGGCTTCCTGAACAAAAAATAATGCAATCGCAAAATGGGAAGTATGAATTTGAAAGTCCAGCAAGAAGAAGGGAAGCTAAAGCCGCAAAGTTGAAAATGAAAGTGTTTGGATCGGAGTCCAAACATACGAAAGTCCCTAACGACCCAAATAACTCCTTGGCCAAAGCACCTCAAAAATCCCCCGAATAAAATAGAACAAGAGAACTCAAACTAACTAGAGCCCACAAGAGACTTCAGACCCTAAATAGGATCTCTTGGCGGGTGCTTCTTAACTCCTTAATTAAGCCCCTGTTTATAGCTAAAATCATAAGAAAATGGTTTTTGGTTTGGTGATGTGGGATGGGAAGTCACCCACCGCCACCCTGCCCAACAGAAAGTCATAACATTAAAAACAATGAAATAGGAAGGCATAAGCGGAAGAAGTGTATCCTTCCAACTACATCCAAGTCAACATCCAAGTCACAGTGACTTGCGTTGTTGTGATGGTGCGGTTAGTTTGGCATCCAAAGGGAAAAAATTGATTGGCATGAATCAATTTGAAACAAATTGATGCTCCGCTCGATTGGAAAGCTTTTGTAACTACTATTGGTGATAAGTTCGCAGGTTTCGAGTACGTTCTGTACATTTTGACAATAGTGGATACTTACGTTTATAGGTGAGTCTATCCACTGGATTTTTCATATTTACTTGGGTAGTCATGATATGTTACTAGATACTGCTCGTGATCTTCCTTAAAATACTAGGAATGTGCATGTGCTTTGCACATGCTTTGAGTGTGTGTCAATTGGTTAATAAAGCTAATGAAGCAACTTAGAAATTGTTATATGGAAGTTCAAATATGAATCAAAATGAAACAAATTGCAGTATAAAGTTTAATGAACAAACTTGAAATTAGTTATTGTAGGAATGCAAATGTGCATTTAATAGAATATAAAATGAGAAATTAGACATTTGTACGATAACACGGTAATTTTTGAATTCGGAATTATAAAGTTCGAATTTAAAATGAATATTATCATTCCTATACATTACGCTTAAATTTGTTTTTCTTAGCAATTATGTGTTCACTAAGCAACAATTCTTAAGAGAGATTAATGCTTTTCTAAGCAATTATTTGTTCACTAAGCAACAATTCTTAAGATAGATTGACATTGTTGTAGTAAGATTTTACCCCATATTTGGTACTTTGGAATGGTCTAGAATAGAAAGGCCATTCCACCTAGAATGCGTTTCCTCCCAGAATGGACTAGAAAAATTTTTTCCATCCATTTTTTGGTAACCCAAGTCAAAATGGAATGCCTATTCCTTTTCCAACGTTTGGTATAATCATATTTAGGTGTCAGAATAGAATAAAATATATATTAATTTGACTTAATTGCAGTTAATTTTTTGCACTAAAATATATCATTTTTTAATTTTGTTTGTTTATAATTCTATGCCTACAAAATACTTTAATATTTTTAATTTTAAAATGCTTATATTCTTGCTAAAATTAAATCAATTATACTCTTTAATTAATTTTAAAATTTTTTATAATTATTAGCATTATAATTAAAAATGTGAAAAAAATTAATAATGAAACTACATTCACAATTTAATTTAATTAATAAAAAGTTTAGTTTTTACACATTTGCATAAAATTTTAAAATAGTATTTTAAACATTTTTATAGCAAAAAGAAAGAAAATTCTAAGCATATACCAAATTGATTATGATTTTAAAATCATAAAAAATTAATAATTGAAGTTATTAAAAGCTTAATATTTTTTTAAATTTTAAAAATAAAAATTAGTGAATGTATCCTAGGTAAAAAAAATTAGCAGAAAAAAAAGTGTGAGTATAAAATGAACTCCTATTTTTAAAGCCTTTCCAGGATGAAGTTGGAAAGGCATTTTCCTAGATTTTGTTGAGGAATGAGATTCTAAGAAAAAACTGGAATGGCATTCCAGTGGAAAAGTCCTTTCCAACTTAAATTGTCCATAGCAAACATGAGAATATAATGGACAAATTTGAAAGGTCTTTCCATTCCACCTCATTCCCGCGTACCAGACATGGTGTTAGTGTAATAATACTATAAATTCGTTGTGATTATATATTCAAGTAACTATAGAACAAAATGAAATTCCAAAAAAAGTGATTGTGTTCTCATAATCATATAAAAAATAGTTCTTATATAAGACAAAGGAAAATTGGAATCGAGTAAGCATATAAAATGCTATGATCATTAGCTTTCTAAGCTTACATAATCTAAGGAAAAATATATGTAAAATATGAAATTATTTTCAATATGTTAATGATTGGAGAAAAACCCAAAAAATTCAAATCAAAGATGATATCAAACTAAATATAATTTTAACTGTAATAGAATCTAAAATAAATATTGAAGAACCAATAATCATAAATAACAATACAAAAAACCAAAAATTTAGAAATAAATAAAAATTATATAAAAAAAGAAATTAGCTAAAATTTATTTAAAAATCATGAGGAATTTAAAATTTCAAAATTATAGAAAAGAATACATGAAATAAATTAAATACCTTTGATATCTTAACGTTAAAAAAAAAAAAACTATAGGATGAAGATTACCATAGCTTCCTTCTAGTTATTCTATAGTAAGTGTCCTTGACCAAGTTGATCTTTGCATTTTTGTTTCCTTTAGTTGTCCTCATAAAGTCTATATCCTCTTTGAATTTTTGTGTTTTTTGCTAATAAGAAAACACCAAGTAAAATTATTGTTTACTCACAAAAGTTGGAACCAATTGCAAACATAAAAAAGGAGCACATAGCTTGACTTATAAATGAATATTCATTTTATTGTTGAATATTGCAATCTAATAAAGTCGATTTAATTTGAAAAGTTGCAAACATTAAATTTCTTGTTCTCCTTGGAAACAAAAAAGGAGTGGACTGTAATTGGGACTTTTCTTCTAATTGATAAGCATCCAAAATTATATGATAGCATTGAATTATCCAAAAAAGGGAAGAAACACGATTATATACAAGAGTAATACTCTTTTCTTGATTATTAAATTCAACGTAAAAGACATGTTCTGCAACAAATATTTCATTAGTACAATATATTTAAAATTTATTTCTAATTCAATTATTTCACTGTTTCATTTTATTTCTCGATCATCAACAACATATAATATCTCTGTATGTTATAATTAATTTAACCATTATCGATATTCCCAAGAAACTTATGGCAGATGCCTTCTTTTGTTTTATTTGATATAGAATTCTTGATGAACAAACATTGAAATGAAAATTTGCTTAGTATTTTGAAATTTATATATTATTTCTCATTTAATAGTGTTTCTTTTTGTTCCCTTTCCTTTTAATACTTTTTAAATTTTGATTTTTCCATGTTCAAATTGTAGTATAAAATTGTAGTACAATTAAGGAAATAAATTGTAGTATAAAATTTGATGAACAAACTTGAAATTAGTAATTGTAGGAATGTAAATGTGCATTGAATAGAATATATAATGAGAAATTAGACATTTGTATGATACTACGGTAAGTTTTGAATTCGGAATTATAAAATTTGAGTTTAAAATGAATATTATCATTCCTATACATTACGCTTAAATTTTTTTTTCTAAGCAATTATGTGGGCACTAAGCAACAATTCTTAAGATGGATTAATGTTGTTTTGGTAAGATTTTAGTGTAATAATATTATAAATCTGTCTTGATTATATATTCAAGTAACTGTAACACAAAATCAAATTCCAAAGAAAGTGATTGTGTTCTCATAGTTATATCAAAAACGGTTCTTATATAAGATAAAAGAAAACTAGAATCAAGTAAGCATATAAAATACTATGATCATTAGCTTTCTAAGCGCATGTAATCTAAGGAAAAATATATGTAAAATATGAAATTATTTTCAATATGTTAATGATTGGACAAAAGCCCAAAAAAATTCAAATCAATAATGATATCGAACTAAATATAATTTAACTGTAATCGAATCTAACATAAATATCGATGAGCCAATAATTATAAATAATAATACTAAAAACCAAAAAATTATAGAAATAAATAAAAAATTACATAAAAAAGAAATTAACTAAAATTTATTTAAAAATCATGAGGAATTTAAAATCTCAAAATTATTGAAAAGAATATACGAAATAAATTAAATACCTTTGATATCTTAACTTTAAAAAAAGTAGGGCTATAGGATGAAGATTAACATAACTTCCTTCTAGCTATTTTGTATTAACTGTCCTTGACCGAGTTGATCTTTGCATTTTTGTTTCCTTTAGTTGTACCCTTAAAATCTATATGCTCTTTGAATTTGTGTGTTTTTTGGTTGAAAGAAAACACTGGGTAAAATTATTATATACTCACAAAAGTAAGAACCAATTGCACACCTAATAAAGTAGCACATGACTTATAAATGAATATTCATTTTATTGTTGAATATTGCAATCTAGTAAATTTGATTTAATATGAAAAGTTGCCGACATTAAATTTCTTGTTCTTCTTGGGAATAAAAAGAGTGGACTGCGATTGGGACTTTTCTTCTAAGGATTATTTTGTCGGGTGTACGGACATTCATTAAAAAATATGACTTATCACTTGAAAATACGCACTTATAGTCTAATGCACACATTCATGTTTGTTGTTCCTCTATAATTAGTCACTTTCCAGATTTAAATTTACTTTTTCAGAAAATTGACAGATAAAGACTCAATCAATGAGCACAATTGAAGTAGGGGTGATTCTCATCTACAGGTAAGCAAAAACAAAAAATGTTTTTTCATTTAATTTGCAAGATCATTTGGAGGTGAAAAATGAGTCAAAATCATGACAAACAATTTAATGATTAATCAAATAGGGAAAACGTCAATTTAATTTCAATTTGTGTGTGTATGTTTTTTCATTTAATTTGCAAGATCATTTGGAGGTGAAAAATGAGTCAAAATCATGACAAACAATTTAATGATTAATCAAATAGGAAAACGTCAATTTAATTTCAATTTGTGTGTGTATGTGAAGTAATGATGTATAGTATGAACTACTTTCATCTAGAAATATAATATTAAAATTATAATTATCAAAGTATAATGGAGAACAGTTCTCTCATACGCAATGGCGAGAAGTCTAGTCCTGCGTAGTAATTATTCAAATATTAGAATGAGAAAACTAAGATATAAAAAAAATTATCAAATAATCTTATGATCTATTTTACGTTAGTTTAATGAGTTTAGACAAAGATAATTTTTCTTTTTCCCTTAAAAAAGAAAATGTATAATTGAGGGAAAAAAATAAGAAGCCAATTAGCTTTTATTACCTTTAGCACCTAAACTAATAGTCGAAATGATATGACTCAATTTGAGGCTAAGGATTATGTATCTTCATTTCTTTTTAATTTTAGCAAGAATAGTTGTTTAGTTGTAGATATCCAACTTCATTTTATTGATTGCAACGGTTGCTAGCCTATCACTCTAAACTATCGACCATTTTATAGAGTCCAATCGCTACACCAAATGAGGATGTCACTACAAAAAAAAAAGTAGGCTACGGAGGCATTTTTTATCCCCTATAACGATGGTTATAACCACCTCTACATAGCTTTGGGGTGGTTATAAAAACCGCCTTTGTAGCGACCGGCTCTACACAAAAGAGGCAGTTTACTCAAGCACCGGGGTAGGGGAAATTCTAGAGACGGCTGTTGGTTCCACTATAGAGGCAGTTTGAACTGCCTCTACGAGATTATTTTTTGAAAAAAAAGGATCCAATTAGGGGCGCTTAAAACAGCCCCTATAGGTTTTTGTTTCCACTCTAGGGGCGGTTTAAACCACCTCTATTGGATTATGTTATGCCAATAATGATCCAACTTGGAGCGTTTAAAACCGCCCCTACATGAGGCACAAACCGCCACTACATTTTACCCAAACAACAGAATTTGGGGCATTTAGAACTACACCAGATGGAAAGCTTTGGGCAATTCAAACCACCCTATGATCTGTTTGTGGAGGTCTTGCCGAAAAAATGCCACGGTTTTAATCGTATTAATAGTTTCGTGTGACTTAGCGATTGTTGGGGTATTTAGAACCACAACTATATGCTTCGCATATTGACTCTAAACTAGCATATTGACTCTAAACTATTAAAATTTTGATGAAAAAAAATAAAATCAATTGTAATGTACTTTACATGTATGAAAAAGAATACGAAAACAACTTTAAATGTTTTCATTACGGTTTTAGGATCTTTACAAAAAGATAATGTAATATTAACTTTTTAAATATCTACAATAATAAGCCTGGATTCTACTAATAATAGTTTAAAGCATCAACAAAAATATAGTATATGAATGCTACATTTTTCACTTGTGATATGTTCTAAATTTCGCTTCTAACCACATACAAAAAGGATCAAATTTGTAACCAATTATGGAGATTGATTATCTGGCCTCTCGTCTTTAACCTGATCAAATAAATAAAAACTAATTAAATGATCAAAATTGTACTAAACAGATAAGAACAATGCATATTGTAACACCCTAGAAAATGCACATATAAGAGACATTTTTTTTCTTATTTAGGGTTAAGTGTTAATCCTAGATTTATTAGTTGGAAGATTTCTTGAGTTAATTAGGTTAATTAGTTAAGATTTTCATTTTAAGCAAGAACACTTAAGTACTACATTTAGAATAATTTTACTTGCCCATTTAATTTATATTAGAGTTTAAATTTTGCTTAATTTATTCTACTATTTTCTAGCCTTTTACTACTTGAATTTTAGCTCAATTTTACTCAAAAATTTCACTTATTTTCTTGCTTTATTTTCTTTTCCCTTAGCTGAAATTTTTCTCTTTCTTTTTCATTTTCTCTTTTGGCCGAAAATTCTTTTCTTTTTCTTTCCCCTTAGGGCCGGTTTCTCTCTCTCCCTAATTTACTCTAATTGTGCTTTAATAATTTATGTCTCTTTATTGTTTAAATTAAGTGATAAGAGTTGAAAATTTTAACCAATTAAATTCAACCAAGTTACCACACTTTGCATAAAAATCTCACTTTTTACTTTACTCTTGTTATGATATTATTGGTCAATTATTTTCTCACCTTTTCTTCAATTCTTTTTCATTTTTCCTAGCCTATTTCTCTCTCTTTTTCTCTCCCCTTGGCCGGCCATCATCTTTCTCTCTTCTTCCCTCATTTTTGCTCTCAACTTCTTGGACTTTCATCTCTCAAGTTGACACAAATCAACCATAGGAAGTGGGCTACTATCTTTTCTAAGCAAAGTTCTAAGCCTATCTAAGGTATTTACCATGAACTTACCTTATTAATTTCATGTTTTAATTAGTTTTTATGCAAGTTTAATACCAAGTTTCTTGTTAATACTACTTGAAGAAATTAGTTAGAACTTGATATATACTTGCTATATAAAGTGTTCTTGTGATTAGATAGACTAGTATATGGCCTTTAAACCTTGGAAATTTATGTTTTATATGTGGTTTAGTTGAAGAATTAAGTTGGAACTCAAGAACACTTAAAACAGTCATGCTGGACCAGTTTTAGTAAAACTTTCATAACTTGGTATAGACAACTTGGATTCGAGTGATTCTTGTTGTTTTAGAAACTAGATTGATAGGGCTTTCCAACGGTATAAGGCTTGCACTGTGATTCATTGTATATTAATCGCAGAAAGTTTGCAAAGTTGGCTGAAAATTTGATTCTGCGTAAAACAGTTTTGATGATGAGCCAAATTGAGGGCTGATTTTGAACCGGTTCTAGTTGGAATTTGGATTGATGATCTTCACGAAAGTTGTAGCCCTATAAACGTACTTTAAAACCATGTAATCAGAATTCCTTAGTTCTTAATGGATTGACCCCAGAAATGGCACGAAGTTGGCTGAAAACCAACCCTGTGCAGAGTTGAGTGATGATTCTTGGAGTAGGAATTTTGAATTTGAGTGAAATCTTGATTGAATTTGAGTTTAAAGTGAACATGAAAGTTGTAGTACATGTTGAATGGATTGGGTTGTTGAATTTTCTTGCAGGTTTAAAAATTTTGGTTAGTTCGATTTTAAGGGGAAATGCTGCCGAAATTTTGGTAGAATTAAAACAAGAAAAATGGATAAGTGAAATTTTAAGCTTAGAATATGTTCAATTGAGGGAAATTTAAGTGTAGGAATTTTTAGAAATGATCTAGTGATAGACTTAGACTTTCTTAGAATAAGTAAACCCTAAACCCTAGAAACCCTAAAACCAAAACCCTAGAAGTAAGTGGGGTATTTTCTTGACTTTTTTCTTACTAAATTTACTAGGATTTTAATTGAGTTTTTATGTTATTATTTCTTTTAAATTTCAGGGTCCGAAAACGCATCACGACCATTTTACGAGATATTTTCTTAGGCTTTCAAGGTGAGTGTCTTTATGTGTGCATGTCGCATGAAATGTGATATTTTATTTGATAAATATTATGCGAAAATTTGCAATTACTATGTGAATCCCTGTGCTACTTGAGGAAAGATGTGTACTTTATCACATCTATTCCGCAATGTGTTACTTGTTTTCATTGACCAATGTGTTATTTGTGTGTGCGTGAGACTACCGTGACTAACTTCACCGTTATTTCACGGATGGTCAACCCGGCTGCACGTGGGAGGACATAAGGTGTTGGGTGTTTTAGGGCTTGATGTTCTTTCCCTTTCGAGTTGTGAATCCTCAAAGAGGCCAACTCCGGATTCGAACCTGTTTGCTTGTTGGCCCTCCAGGGTTGAGAATATCTCCCTGGATGTGGTAGCTTGTACGGAGGTTATAAGGTGATTGGCGGTTAGGGTTTGTGCTTGATAAAACTGATATGTTATTTGATAAAGACCTGAGCTATTATCTCGGTCCAAATATCGTGACTACATGATCAGTACTTGCTCTTTCTGCGGTTAAGCTTGCTTCCGTAGTTGAGCCCTGTATCCTCCTTTGACTACATGTTAAATTAAATTGTTCATATCTTGATTTATTAATTAATTGCTCGATTATTTTATTTACTAAAATAATGAGTTCTTGATTTGATTGCATGACTTGGACATTCACTGGGCTATTATAGCTCATTCCGTTTTATTTGTTTTCCTTACTCAGGTTTCCTGAAAAAATTAAAGCTGGAACGACTGATTTTGAGTATGCTAGATGTCTTCGTTAATGTAATAGCCAAACTGTGTTAGACTATCTTTGTGAAAAATCATTTATGTTATGACGTGTAAACTTTTGATGTGAATTGTACCTTATGTTAAATAAAATGAGTATATTTTATTTTATTCCATTTTATTTTAGTTTACTTTATTTTAAGTTAAGTACACTCGGACGTTTGCGTGAGTGCGTGAATCGAGACCTGGCGAGAGCTAGGCAGGCAGTCCGCTAAGCCCTTTGGTGCGCCTCTGGGTAAGGTGGGGCTGTCACACATATAATATACCCCAATCCAACCGTGACATATGCATAAGAAATAAAAATTCATTTCAAGAGATATACACAAAGACAACAACAATTGCCTTGCTATAAAAGTCAATTCAAAATTGATCAAGTGTAACTACCTACCCTCTAACATGATAGACAAATACTAAAACTACACCCAAAGGGATACCAATCAAGTAATAAGCTCCCAAATTAATAATTGCACCAATTTTTTGCCAACCACATCCTTTAGCAATGCCTTTGCCAAATCGACACAACCAGTATTATATATTCATTCATTTTATGCAAATGGAGATAATAGAAGTGCATGAATTCTGTAACGGTAAGATATCTGGAAAAGAGATCATGTATTTCTTTGTCACATGGAATATGTAGCATGCAGTCAAGATTGTTCACTTATAAGTAGCCTTTATTCCCTGGCAGCAGGTAGCATAACTAAGTACATTAATCTATTTTTGTAACATAAAGCAAAATGAGTACATTAATATATTTTTGCAAAGTTTCAACAGAAATATGCAACACAAGGGCCAATTTTAGTTTCTTGTAGTTTTGGCAATGCGACTTCTATATTGGAAAGATTGGTAGTAGTCTACACTTTTGGGCAGCCAAGGGTAGGAGATGAGAAGTTTGGAAAATTTATGAAGGAATTTTCCCATTTAGCTTTACAATTCTTCTCCAAGAATCAATAGGTACCCAAAATCATAATAAGATTTTCAATCCACACATGCAATACACACACTACACCGAGAACGCATTCTCACTTTCAAGTCTCAATAAATATACCAATAGGATATGAACAAATACCAGTAGACTAGAAAATTGGTTGGAAAGAAGAATAAACAAGCTGAACATATTAATACACTAAAATTCAGCAAATTGAGCTGAGCTTTGCTTCCCACTTGCACAAGTTTTTTCTTTTTAAATTCCCCTCCGCCCAAAATAGCATGAAGTTTCACCAATGCATTTAAAGTGTACAGTTAAGAGTGCCATCTAGACTAATGTTAATTACTTTTTCCATGACATAATTGCATTTATTTCGGTTAAAAAAATATTTCAACTCATAAAAACAAGAATAAAAACGCTCATTCGTTTCCATAATTGAAAAATAAAGCAATAGACTTATCATGCCTATAGATATCAACCTCCTGAAAACTGATTTTCATTAATAAAGGTTGCTATTATACAGGAGATTGCTTGAGTTCCAAGTCTCCTTGTGACTTCTATGAAGCTATAGTAAGTACAAAAGAATTTGGGGAAGGCATTTGGCTTAAAGGAAAAATAAAGGAGAGGTGTTTTCCCGGGGACAACTGGGAGGTGAGAAACCTATTAACTGTACACTAAAGAATCAGAAAAGATAAGCGACAAAATGGTCATTGTCACAAACATAGCTAGTGCAATCCCTAAACCCTTTATAACGAGCAATTCTTAAACATATGTATATATTTTCAAGTAATGACAAAAGCATATTTACCTTAAATGAAGTAGATGATGTTGTAGGCATCCAATGTGACTTCATAAAATGTGAGTCAATCCAACTCTTTTCCATCTGTAATTTTCTATAAATATGAATTACTCATATTAATCACCATTCATCATATCTTGTCACAAAGTCAATGTCAAAGAACATGACAATAATTCCAAGAAAAAAAATGTCTTATTCAAAAGTTTGTGAATATGTCAATAACCCCAAGAATCATGAGCAGAAAATAACAATTTTGGAACCATTTAAGATTCCTTGACAGTTGGTGACATATGCAACCCAGATTGACCAAATTAAAAAGTTTTGTCAAGAAAAGGGTAATCACTATACAAAATAACTGAGTTGCCATAACCATAATATAAAAAACTACAAATGATTGCTACAACAAATGCCAAGACAATAAACATAGCTAAATAATCTGTAACAGCCCCACCTTACCCAAAGGCGCACCAAAGGGCTTAGTGGACTATCTGCCTAGCTCTCGCCAGGACTCGAGTCGAGCACTTGCTCAATACGTACACATAATTAATGCAAAATAAAACACATTCATAAAGGGATATATTCATAAAATTCATTTGAAGTACAGGTATTACAAAAGGTTTTACGCACTAAAATTTACATAGCATGTACAAGAATAGCCTAAACAAGTGGCTATCAAAAGATACCAAACAAAACATGTACAATGTCCAAAATCAGCTTTTCCAGCTTTAGTATTTTGGGAAACCTGGTTAAAGAAAACAAATGAACGGGATGAGTTATAATAGCCCAGTGAGTGCCCAAGTCATGCAACCATACCAAGAAACCATTATTTTATGGTACAAAAATAATTGACAAGTTAAATAGACAGGTCATGAACAATTTAATTAACAAGTAGTCAATGGCGGATACAGGGCTCAACTACGGAAGCAAGCTTAGCCGCAGAAGGAGCAAGTACTGATCATGTAACCATGATGTTAGAACTGAGATAATAGCTCGGGTCTTTATCAAAGGTCATGCCAGTATTATCCAGCAAGAACCCTAACCACCATTCACCTTATAACCTCCGTACAGGCTACCACATCCAGGGAGAAATCTCAACCCTGGAGGGCCAACACGCAAGAAAGTTCAATCCGGAGTTGGCCTCTTTGAGGATTCACAACTCGTAAGGGAAAGAACATCATGCCCTAAAACACCCAGCACCTTATATCCTCCCAAGCCTGTCCGGGTTGACTATCCGTGAAGTAACGGTGAAGTTAGTCACAGAAGTCTCATGCACAAGTAACACATTGGATAATGAAAGCGTGTAACACATTGCGGAATAGATGTGATAAAGTATACATCTTCCTCAAGTAACACATGTCATAAAATAACAATTACAAGTATAGCATAATATTTCTTAATATAACATTCTCAAGTATGACAAAGCAATTCATGCATCATGCACACATAGAGACACTCACCTGAAATGCCTAAGAAAATATTTCGTAATATGGTCGCGATTCGTTTTCGGATCCTGAAATTTAAAAGAAATAATATAATGAAAACCCGATTAAAACCCTAGTAAATTTAGTAAGAAAAATTCAAGAAAATACCCCACTTATTTCTAGGGTTTTGGTTTTAGGGTTTCTAGGGTTTAGGGTTTAGGTTTTTCTTATTCTAAGAAAATTTAATCTATCACTAGATCATTTTCTAAAAATTCCTGCACATCAACTTCCTTAAATTGAGCATATCCTAGGTTTAAAAAATCTCACTTGTCAATTTTCTTCTTTTAATTCAACCAAAATTATCGGCAGCATTTCCCCTTAAAATTAGACTAACCCAAATTTTTTTCCTGCAAAAAAATCAGCCATCCAACCCAATTTCAACAAGTTCTACAACTTCTATGTTCAACTAAAACTCAAATTCATTCAAATCTCTACTCAAATTCAAGAGTTCTACTCCAAGAATCTTCAACCAAGTAACATATAACACATGAGATTTCAAGGTTTAAATGCTATTTACTAGTCTATCTAACCACAAGAACACTTTATCTAGCAAGTAAATCTCCAATTCAACCAAAGTTCTTCAAGTAGCAACAACAAGAATCTAGGTTTAAGCTTGCATAAAAGACTAATTAAAACTTGAAATTAGTAGGAAAAGTTCATAGTAAATACCTTAGATAAGCTTAGAACTTTGCTTAGGAAGGAAAGAAGCTCACTTTCTATGGTGGATTTGCCCAAAATTTGGAGAATAAGCTTCAAGAAGTTGAGAGCAAAATGAGAGGAAAAGAGAGGGCAAGGGGTTCGGCCAAGAAGAAAAAGAGAGAGAGAGAAATAGGCTAGGAAAATAGAAAAGAAATAAAGAAAAATGTGAGGAAAAGAATAACCAATAAAATCATAACAAGAGTCAAAGTAGGGTTTATGCTTTTTAGGTATTAGTGGTCAACTTAGATTAATTTGATTGGTAGAACTTTTTAATCTCTTATCACCTAATACTAGCAATATTATGGCACAAATTATTAAAGCAAAAAGAGGGGAAAATGGAGAAAGAATGATCCGGCCATAAGGAGAGAAAAGAAAGAAAGAAATTCGGCCAAAAAGAAAAGAAAAGAAAGAAGAATTTTCGGCCAAGAGAAAAAGAAAAAGAGAGAAGAAATTTCAGCCAAGGAAAAGAAAATAAAGCAAGAAAATAAGTGAAATTTTTGAGTAAAATTGAGCTAAAATTTAAGTAGTCAAAAGACTAGAAAATAGTAGAATAAACTAATCAAAATTTAAACACTAATATAAATTAAATGGTCAAGAAAAATTATTCTAAATTTAGTACTTAGGTGTCCTTACTTAATAATGAAACTCTTAGTTAATTAACCTAATTAACTCAAGAAGTCTTCCAACTAATAATCAAGGATTAACACTTAACCTTAAATAAAAGAATGTCTCTTGTGAGTGCATTCTCTAGGGTGTTACATAATCAATCATTTCAAGAACCATTTCTCACACTGCAATACCGTTTCTCAAAACTTTATCTCATTCCAAGAATTCTATTTCACTCCATGCCAATTAAAACATTCAGAATGCTAAAATCCCATTGCTGATAACCAACAAAGAAACCAATAAATACCCATTTTTAATTCAAGAACCAAATTTTATCCTCCCAAAAATGTTTTAAATATTAATAAACAAACTTCATATCAATCAAAATAAAAAAATCCCAGTTGCCAAAAACCACCAAGAAACACAATAAGAATCCCAGTTTCCATTTCAAGAACCAATTTTATCATGACAAAACCATATCCAATCCTACCAAGAATGTTTTAAGGATCAATGAGCATACCCAAGATAGACTTAAAAGTAAATCAAGCCATAAGAATAAATTGTGCTTGAACTAAGAAGTGAAGTGGAAAAGAAAAGAATGAATTCAAATATTTACTATTATGGCACGTTTTGACAAATTTGATCAAAGCTTCTGCAAAATTCTAAGTTTACTAGCATTAACTCGTTCTTTCTTGGCCCACAGGTGTTTCAACTTGGACCAATTTTCAGAATTAATTCAATGGACTAGACAGCTTGTCTAAAAGGAAGTTAAAAAATATTACGAACATAGATTAATCCTCTTTTCAACAATGGCATAAGATAGCATTACTAAGTTATGCTTGAGATTCTTACAACTTTCCAATAACTTCTATGCTCTTGATGATTTCTATGTGTATGCCGGATGATTCTAAATTGCTAATGTTGCTACAAAAGTCTAAAGCTAAATTCAAGAATACACTAATATAATATTTTGTGATTCAAATAAAATTTACTCCTTCAATTTAGAAAGCTTAGGATCTTTGAAGTATAAGTATTTTCTACTTCTAATCTAGAAATGGAAAGCTAGATGAGGAGTTCCTCACTTGGCCAATGGTGAACCAAATCTATAAATCAAGTATATGTCTAGAAATTGGTCCAAAGTAATGAAGATACATGGGTGCTTTGAATTTGGGCCAATAGTAAACGAAGTTATTAATGTGGGAAGCACAGTTCTTAATGACAATCAACATGGATGTATGCAACATCGCTAAACAACATGATCAAATAAGAATGTGTGAAGCATCACTCTTAATGACGTATTATTGAGAGAATATTCAATTGGACTTTACAAATCTTTGATGCAAAGAGTTATATTTGATGCATTGAGATCATGCATACAGACTTATAACATCTCCTCATGGTTGTCCTATTTTCTTAATACAAATAAGGACTCCAAATTGAGCAAGTGTTAAACGATCAGTATTGTATTCTTCTTAGCAACTTTGGTGTACCAAGACTTCCAAGCTTCCGCATAATATGCAAAAAAATTATCAAAAGTATACCAAGACTTCCAAGCTTTCACATAATGTGCAAAAAAATTATCAAAACTAAAACAGCATACACACCAAAATTCTATTAGTAAGCTTTGCTTTAGTTGACATCAGGCTCCTTTAAAGCTTAATATATATGTCAAGTAGATTATCAGTTGGATAAAATCTCTAGAACATGAAAACTGATTGGCAATTTGATGGCAGTTTTGGATGTTTTCGAACGTCGAACGTAAAGGAAAAGAAAATTCCTTTGTTCCTGTTCATGTCTCCAAGAAGCAATCTGGAGACTTTCTTTTGTCCATGGTACCACATTCTAAGTCATGACGTGAAGCTTTAGTTGTGGTTGTTTGAAGTTGGCTTTCCTAATCTTAACAAGTAAATTAAGTTGCCAATTTTAGAAAGCATTAGAAATCTAATGAGAAGACAAAAAAGGACATGCAACGGCTTGATACTTTGTAGCTATTATTTACCAAGACAAACTCAGTGTTTGCAACGCACCTAACAGTCCCCAACCTAACACATACACCACAATCCATGACAGTAAAATGTGCATGTACCGCTGCAATATATGCACTTAGGAAAATGATGCTTTGTGCATGCAAGAATTTTTGGATATAGAAAAATTGGCAGCATATGCAAATACTGAGGACTAACATGAGGAGCAACCGGAGGTTGCAGAGCAAAGATCAAAAGGTGGAAGAAATTGAGCACAAAAAAGCAAAGAAGACAGGTGTGTAAAAGTGCAAAAATTTGGTCCAAAGAAAAGCGATAAACACAAGATACATTAGCTTCAGAAGATAACACACCAGCAGCGGAAGTGGACTGGATAACTTTTTCCTTTATTATTCGACAAGAAACCAAAAACAAAGACAAGGGAAAATGGAAAATCGCAAAAATCAGAAGCAACCGAGGGAAATCTATAATTAATGTAGTAGATTTATAATAAATCTCATGAATAAGCAAGACAACACCTGAAAGCATAAAAGAGCATCAAAAAGCTTACTTTTTACTTGCTTTTCTGCCTGTGGAAGTATGTAAAACCTTCCTCTGCTCCACCATTTCTGTAGTAGTATTCTTCAACTCTTCCTACCATAATAATTTCCCACAAAAAGAAAAACAAAAAAAAATCCACATGAATGAGTCAATTCTTTGGCTGAATTAATGACAAAAAATCACAACCCAATTGCACAAAAAAAAAAATAATGTGTGTGCAGGGAGAGATGTAAAGGACTAACATTGGCTTTAAGCTGAGAGATGATTTTTAATCGGATGTCGTCGATTGTATTGTCGTTCATCAACGAGTGCAAGAAAGGAGGGGGAGGATTTGAGAGGCTGAAAGAAGAAAATCAGCAAATAATATTTGCTAGTGGACTTTCAACCATGAGTCATTCTGCCAAAGCGTTTGGTCCTTGAGGAAAATGAAGAAAGTAGAGGAAAAAAATAAGGTTTGGTCCTTGAGGAAACTGAATAATTAGAGCGAGAGAGAGGAAGGATAAGGGGACAGGGAAATTTTTCATTTACCGAACCTAATTTAGGGGTGGTATTAAATCAACCCGCTTCAATCATTAAACAATTTGATGCGGTCTTAAGAATCGCCTCTAGATAGGGACAGAAAAGAGGTTCCGTGTTTTGTAGGGGCAGTTTTAAAAACCCCCTCTACAAAACAGCCTCCGTATGTAATTTTTTTTGTAGTGTGTATAAAATGATTTTAACTGTTTCAAGCTAAGATAATGAATGGGATTGAATATTAATAGGTTTTGTAGGCAGGATTGACCATAGTCTTGGCCAGTGTAAGCTTCCTAGAAAATATCCAAGATTACAGACAATAGAAATAGAGTAACGTATGTTTAGTTAATGGTTTAATTAGTTATGTATTCTATTAGGACGTTAATTGTATGTTAGATTGATGAGAGATTTTAGGGGTTGAATTAGTTAAGATTTATATTCCCATGTTTAAGTAAATAACATTAGGTAGAATCATTGTTTAATACTAAGGAGAAGTATAAATAAGGGTAAATTAGGTAACACAAAAAAAGGAAGAAACATGAATATGTTATATAGTAATAGATGACTTTAAAACACTTGGAATTTATACTCTTACTTTTGTAAAAGATTCCTGAGCTAATGTTTCTAACAAGTAGACAATTGGAATATATGCTACTACTATTAGGAATGGTGAACTCTATTTTATTGCTTACTGTACTTCCATGCTTAATAATATACACAATCTCTATTCTATGAGTGACTTTTCATGAGCAATAAGTAATGGAGTCAAAGTATAGTAATTCATACTCAAGATACTATGAAAA
>JAMWEH010000929.1:0-64163 GCA_024721245.1 Mitragyna speciosa | reverse complement strand
TTTTTGAGTTACAAAAGCAGTAGAGTTACGGGACCACAGTTGGAGGTACAATTAGATGCGAAAGTGAAGTTTTTGACTGTAACCACTCCTCTGGCCAGTTCCTCGAATTGAACCACAACCAAGATCAGAAGTTGAAGAACATGAGCCGCAACCGCGGATCACTGAAGACCACCCTCCGTTAGTCAGTAGTAGGCTCAGCCGCGGTCGCGTCTCACTGATTTATACCCGTGATTGGCTCATCTGGGAGCACATCTTACCAAACGTGGGCGCGTCTCACTTCCGGGATTTTACAATTTTTTTACAACAAAGTGGCATAAACGGGAAGACTGTTGGCTATTGTTTTAAAGCCTCGAGAGCTTCTCCCTAGCATTTAGTGTAGAAAGAGCACGTTAGAGAGGGGAGTTTGGATCCTAGTAGGTTAGATTAGCAAAAAACTATCACATACATCTCTCACATCTTCACACATCTAGAAGGATGTAAGGAGGAAAAGCAAGAATAGAGGAGCAACTCAAGGGCTTCTATGGTGAAAAGCAAGAAAGCCTCATCAGATGCAGGAAAAGATTTAAGAAAATAGCATGAGAATGAGTTTTCTACTTCTTTTCTTGTATTTTGGTAGGGTTATTCTTGTATACATATCAATTGAGTTATTTACACTTTAGATGGATGAACCGTAAATTCTTTTGTTATTGACTTTATTACTTGATTAATGAAAATTTCATGTTATTCTTAGATTTATTCTTGAGTGTTATTGTTGTTGAATGGGGATTTGCATGCGTCTTTGATTCAACATTGATTTCATATAGGTAGATTGAGAAATTATTTATATGATTAGATCACCTCATTAATAAAAAAGCTTGCATAGGTTGCTAGAGATAGAACTACATGAGTTTCCTTGGTTAGATTCAAACCTAACCAAAATCATAGAATCCATAGAACCTTAATGCATCACTTTGGGATTTTAATTGAGAATAGATTCCAATTAATCAACCAAGGGGATAGGGGTGAATACTTGAGAAAGATTGAACTTAATTAATAGATTCTAGGGTCTAAGTAATTGGGTTGTTAATTAATCAAGGTAGAATCGCAGCATGTTTGGTTTAGGGGAATTCTTCATCTGGGTTTATCTCTACTTTTGTCCATTCTATCTACTGATTTCTAGATTATGATTTAGTTAGGTAATTAGTTTTAGTTAGTTCTTATTGCCTTTAATTTCATCATTCATATTGGATGGTTAGATAATAGAAAGAAGGTTAGTGCTAGTACTCGCATAGTTCCTGTGAGATTGACATTCGGTACTCTTGTACGCTGTACCACTAGAAATGATAGGTGCACATGTCTAAAATATCCATAGTGTAACCAAAGGGATACTATACACCTTGTGCATATGATTAATGTCATACAGTAGGGACTTATTTATGTAGCATTTAAAACTTGAAGTTGTTTTTTGATGCAAAGGTTGATATTTGTTGATGAGAACCTCCAGTTGCTCAACACTTCAATTAATTTTAACCATATTTCAATCTTTACTTGAGAAATGAATTGCTCTTTTACGCAAAGATTGACATTACCCATGTGAAGATCCTTGGTCACTCAACAATTCACATTCAATCAAGTAGCTATACTTACTCTTTACTCATTTGCCTTTTGACGTGAAAATTGACATTTTTGGATAAAGAATCCGGGTTACTTAGCAATAAAACAATTGGAGTGGGTAATTTATAACATTCAATATTCATTTCATAGCTTAAAAGTCCTATTATATAAAAAGTAATCCTCATAGAACATAAGCTGCACTTTTTATCCATACCTACCACTCAAATTTATAAAATCAAGTAAAGAAAAGAAATTCTTAATCAAACATGATAAATTTAGACATAATTCTAACCACTTTACAAGATATACTTTTTTAAAAAAAAATTTCTAATCACATTATAACTATTTCTCAAGTACATGTAGAATGAATTCACTCAAAATGCATAAGATCACTTCAATATGTAAAAGAATTTGAAACAATCATGGTCTAAATTCATTGCCCTTGCATGTACACATAAAGCATTTTGAAAAATTTTGGGCAAATTTTTCAAAATTTTGGCACATTTTAACAAATTATAGACATCAAATTTTGATACACCATTTATTGTTCTAACATTGGGGGTATTTTTCCTATTTTGGAGTCAAATTCTAATTTTTCAATAAAAGGGAAACAAAATCAACAATTTCGGGGGTGAAAATAGTAATTTTCAGCACGTAAATATGTTTTCATTAGTTTTAGAGTTTTAAATGTACATTTTTGTATTTTTATACATGTTTATGAAATTTTGTGATTTTTAGGGATTAACTGGTATTTTTTTTTGTACATTTCGTTAGTGCAAGGGTAAAATGGTCATTTTGCCTCACGAATACCATTTTCACCCATTTTTGAGTTCCAAAATTTTGTTTTCAGGTTTTTAACCATTTTTCTAAATTTTTTGTAATTTTTTTGGAGACGATTGTTATTTTTTTTGTAAATACCGCGTTCAGGGGCAAAATAGTTCTTTTGCACCTCGAATGCAATTTTCACCAATTTTTTAGTTATAAATACATTTTCTAGGGTTTTAAGCTTATTTTTAATTTTTGATAATTTTTCGAGGCCAATAGCTATTTTTCTGTGTATTTTCGTTGTCTAAGGACAAAATCGTTATTTCACACCTGAATACATTTTTGGCCAGTTTTAAGCCCTAATCTTTATTTTTTAAATCTTGAAATCTATTTTTAAAATTTTTTTGGCAAATTTTGGAGTTTATCGTCATTTTTTGTATTATTTTTTATTTTTTGTGTCAAAAATAATTTTTTTTAGAATAAAATTACGATTTTATTACCAGTGGCATTTTTGTTATTTTGTAATATTCTTGAAGGCCAAAACTGATAGCTCTATAAATACCCCCCATTAAAATCAGAAAAAAAAAATCCAAACTTACATCTTTCTATCTAAAGAAAAGATAAAATACACACATTTTTACAATATAAAAAACACAATACCAGGTGTCACTCATATTTTGCCTTCACTGTCCACTGTTCATCTGCATCGACAATTGAATTCTACTGTTCATCGTAAGCTTATCCTCAGCCAGTCTCCACTTCCAAAAGGTGATATCTTAATTAAATTTCTTGGATTTTAATTAATTTTCTTCTGTTTCATGATCAAAATCTGATTGAATAATAAATAAACAACATAAAATCTGGTCTTGTTTTTTGGGATTTCTGGGTTAATTTTGGGTCTGTGTTCTGAGTTTTTCTTGTTTTGTCTTTGATTTATGTCTAGATTTGATTTCGTCATTTTTTCACATCTTCTTCATCCCCTTTCAATCCCATCTTCACCACCAGAACAACCCAAACCTCTCAACTCTCTTCATCCTTTCCAAAGCTTACCCATCGTCAGCAACCATGGCCAAATACCATCTTCAATTCAACTTCAACCATGTCTCTCCTTATTGCAACTGTCCTCTGTAGATACATAATTACTAACAGATGCTACCCAAACAGAAAACAAATCATACAACTTCACCACCAATTGCCTGCAAATACCCACGTTTACGCAACCCTATCTCCCCCATCTCAGACCACTGCCCCAACCCCATCAAACTTCAACAAGAACCAGTATCCCCTATCTCCTCCATCTCCACTATTCCATCATCATTATTACCCTGTCTAGACCAAACCATCAATCAGCCCCAAATCCCTTATTAGCTATCTCACATCTCCTTCACAATCGTGCCTCCCCTTTCCTTAACATTGCCCACCATGGAATCAGCCCACCACCGCTGGAGCAATCCCACTAGTCCCCTACCACAAATCAGCCCCTAAACAATTCCAAATTACCGCCCCCAGTCGCAAACACCCACTAAAATCATCTCTCACCACTCCCCCTCAAAGTCCCAGCAACAACAACAAACCAACACCATCCGTCCCCTGAATCCATAAGAAAATCACCAATTATCCCAATCGCATCTACAACAGCTATCACTTCCCAAACGCTTAAATAGTCATAGCAAAATCATCATCCCAATTGCACAAACAAGAACCACGAATCCCCACCATAACACCTCCCTCAATGATCCCACACCACCAAGGCCAGCCCCCCAAAAACCTGCATAGAAAACAAACAAAATTCTCCAACAACCTCCTCACAAACAATCACTCCATCATCTTCCACCACCTGCAAAAACAAAATCCTAGCAATATGCACCAAAGTCAGCTTACAATGATAGTCCATCACATATCAGCACCATAACCAACAAATTGAATCATTGACAACCCACCATCACAACCGTCGCTACCTCCCTCCCCTCCACAACATCACACTCACTACCACCTGCCCAAATTTCACCACCACTTGACAACCTGCAAAAAGAGTTACATCAATCCATAAGAGCCCAATCAATCTGCCATGGTTCCATCTTCCTCTCCCCTTTGCACCGGTCTCAATTGTAATCACCCCCCAACCTGCAACAAAACAACCAAAGCACAGTAAAAATCCGGCTCCATCATCACCCATTTTAGTTTTAAACCCACCTACGTCTCCTCTATTTAAAAGGGGAATCGATAAAGAAAAGAGAGATTCGACAGAGGAAAGAGTGAGAGAAATAGAGGGGGGAGAGAGAGAGAGACACAGAGAGTGAGGGAGCGAGAAAAGAGCTGGAGATGCAAGATAGTGAGAGAAACTGAGGAAGCTAGAGAAGACGGAGAAGAGAACGAAGAGATAAAATAGAGAGAGAGGCGGAGTAACTGAAAGCAGAGAAAGAGAGATTAGAGAAATCAGAGGAAAAATAGAGGGAGAGGAGAGACAAGAAAACAGTGAAGAAATCGAAGACCATAGTAAAAGAATGGAAGAAAGAAAAGAGAGAGTAAGAGCTGAAAGGAAGTCCGACAAGAGAAGAAGAAGTTTCTGAAGAGAAGCAAACAACAGAGGAAATAGAGAAGAGAGGAAAGGAAGAAAAAGAGAGAAAGAAAAGGAGAAGAGAGAGAACGAGAGATCAATGGAAAAAGGGGTAGTTTAGGTTTAGTGGTTTTTTGTATTAGTTTTCAGATTTTTATTATTAGTATTTTTTAGTTAATGAATTGGACTCTACTTATATTAATTTGATAGTTAAGTTAAATTAAGTGATTTAGTTTATTTGATCAATTTGGCTCCTTTTATCTTAGAATTTAACTTTCTGTTTTATGATTGTTGTAAATTTTTTTTAAATCCTTAATTTTTAGAATATCATAGGTACACCTCAATAACTTTTGGTCTTCTGCATTTTAGGTCCTTGATAATTACTGATTGCCCCCCTTATATTTAATTTCAATTATGTCTTGAATTAATCACAATTTGCCCCACCCTTGTTGGAATTTACTATTTTGTTCCCCTAATTTTGCTTCAATTCTCATCATGCCCCTTAGATTTGCTTTAATTTCCAATTTACCCCTTAAGCATTATAGAAATTTACTTGTTGCCCCTTTAGGTTCATAGAATTTATATTTTTACCCTAATTTTGTTAAGATTTTATATTTTAGCCTTTATTTATTTATACCGAGGTATCTTGACATATTTTTTGTATTTTTAAGCATTCGTACCGGATCTTCAAAGAGGTATCGATATTTTTCGTTAATTTTGTCTTATGTGCCTCGATATGCTCCAATGTGATTTTTATGTCTTATTTTTTATTTATTTATTATTTGTTTCTTATTTTATATACTTTTCGCATAGTTATGTGTCGCGTCCCAAAATCGATGAGGTATTACTGGGATTGTTGACTGTCGCGTCCGGAAAAGGCGGTCTGGTCCGATGACCTTTTTTTGAAAAGATAAAGTTTTGGAAAAACCATGCGTGTGAGAAAATCAGATTTTTAGTGAAAAAGTATTTTTTTAAAAAAATGGTATTTAAGATAAAAAGAAGGTCGGGACTAAAAGTGCGACAGTTTTGGCTAATTGATTTTGAAAAAGGGTTTTATTTTTAAAAAATGGAGTCGTCACTTGGTATCGAGTTAGGGTGTAACAAGTCACCCAAAAAAATTATTTAACAAAACAAAACGAAATAAAAATTTTAGAAAGATATTTGAAAACCCTTTTCCGACTTCGGTCTATGAAAAAAAATGAGAGAAAAAGGTTTGGGAGTCACATTTGAAGAAAGGAAAGGCAAAGGCTCGTGTCTAAGGCACCCTTTTAACCTAGTCGAGGCTAGTTGCGAGGATTTAATCAAAATTTCCTAAATTAAACCTAGATTCTATCACGTTTTGGATGTGTCCTATATGAATACAGATCCTAAATCTAAATGTGAGATTCCAAAGGGTCAAAATGTCTCGTCGAGGCTTAGTCAAGATTATCGCATTAATTGTGAGACTCGAGTCGAGACCTCGAGGGAGTCACGAGTGTAGATGCAAAATGGAATGCAAAAAGAAAAGAAAAATAGTAATATAGATAATAAGTGATCGAAGAAAGTGGGTATAGCAGCATAACGGGTACAAGGGACTAACAACTCGTGACTAATATTTTTTTACTTACGGAGGGAGGAACGACCTAGTCAATCTATCGCTTCCCACGTAAGTAGACGACTATTTCTAGTCGGATCACACAAATGTCCTAAAAGTCTAAGTGAAAATGCAACTTAAATGTCATGCACTGTCAAAGATTAAAAAATAGATAATAATGATAATTATATACATATGTAAAAATCATGCAAAATAATGAAAAAACTAAAAAGGGAATAGTGTGTGAAATGATGTAAAATGCACACGAATGCACCTAGTAGTAAAATGCCCTAAAGGGTCTAGTGTTGGACTAGCCCTCTCTAGGGATTCCCACTAGCATTGGACTAGCAGGGGAAATGATAAAGCCACAACTAGCGTTGGACTAGTGTGGTGACAGAATAACCTAATAACCTAAAACATGAATTAAAAGCAAATTAAACATATAAAGACATTTAAGGTCAAGTAGGAGCACATAACACGTAAGCATGATATCTAGATGCAAAACCCTAAGGAAAGCAGTAAAATACATAAGCACATAAACACACGAAAGCGAATAAGACCTAACTATTACACGGGGGAATTAGCTTACAATTCTAAGGGAGAAATGTCGCGCCCCATTTTTCGAAGGGATAATAATAAATGAGGTTAGATGTTTGGAAAAAAGAAAAGGAAGTGTTAAATGTGGTTGTTTTTATTGGAAAAAGAGAAGCGTGTAAATTTTTGTAAAAATAATTTTTAGAAAAATGCTTTGTAAAAGATAATTCGATAAAATGTGACAAACAAATACTTTATTTTTGAAAACAAAAGAAAAAGGGCCTAAAATGGGACTTTGAAAATGCGACGGTTTTTTGGGCCCGAAAATAGAGTCTAAAAAGGGTTTTTTAGTGAAAAAGGAGTCGCCACTTGGTATTGAGTTTTGGTGTACCAAGTCACCCAAAAATATTTTATAAAAGGTAAGAAAATTAAAAATGATTTATTTAAAGAAATGATTTTGGAAAAATATAGGAAAAACAAGAAAAACCCTTTTAGACGACTCCAGGTCTTTGAAAACAAGAGAAAGAGGTTCGGGAGTCACAGTTGAAGAAAGGGAAGGCAAAGGCTCGCGCCTAAGGCACCCTTTCAACCTAGCCGAAACTAGTTGCGAGGTTTAGTCTAAATTTTCCTAATATAACCCTAAGATTTTATCGCATTTGGATGCAACTATATGAATGCAAATCTAATCCTAAAAATGAATATCGTTAAGGGACAAAATATTCCATTGAGGTTTAGTCGGAATTATCGCATTAATTGCGAAACCCGAATGTAGACCTCGATGGAGTCACGAGTTTAGGTGCAAAATGGAATGCAAAAGAAAAGGAAAATAGTAGTATAGATAGTAAGTGAACAAAGAAAGTAGGGATGCAACATAACGGGTACGGGGGACTAATGGACTCGTGACTAACTGTTTCTACTCACGGAGGGGGGAACGACATGTACGCCATCGCTTCCCACGTGAGTAGATGACTATTTCTTAGTCGAAATCACGCAAATGACCTAAAATTCTATGTGTAGTGGAATCTAAATGTTATGTACCAAATAGATGTTAAAATAAGTAATAAGTTATAAAGTATATATAAAAATTCATAGAAAATGGGAAAAAAGCCTAAAAAGATAAAATGTGTGTGAAATGTCATGAAATGCACACGAAAATGATCCTAAGGCTAAAATGACCTAAAGGCTTAGCATTGGACTAGCCCATTTTCTATAAGTTCTCCGCTAGCGTTGGACTAGCGAAGAAACCGGAATTAATCACAACTAGCGTTGGACTAGTGTGACGACGATACACATATATAATTAAAGCAAGTAAATAAATAAAGCATGTATTAAAGCAATAATCACATAAAAGCAAATAATAGCACATAGGAGCACATAACACATAGGCATAATATTCTAGATGCAAAGTCCTAAAGAAAAGCGAATAAAACACACAAGCACATAACACACATAGCACACAAAGCCCTAACTATTACACCGGAGAAGCCTAATTACAATCTAAAAATAAAAAGGTAACCTATCTAGCCTATCTATTACATTTTCTATCTAAATACATAAAATTTTTGTTAAATGGATAACACATAAACTATCTATTACATTAACTATCTAAATACAAAATTTTGCTAAATAGAATATTACCTATCTATTACATTTCTTTGAATAATCAAAATTAAATTCGAATAAATAATATGACATAAATAAATAAACACTCTCACATGGATAAAAAGTATAAGCACAAAAACACGTAGAAAAACACATAGGAGCACGTAGGAGCACATAAAAGAAATATTGGAAGGGTAATCGAGGTACCTCTCATTCGTAAACCCGGTATAAATTGCTACTAAAATGAACAAACACGTCAAAATTACCACTATTTAATAAGTCAATCACTAATTTGAATAATTTTCTACCTATCACTATGAACTCACTACGATAATTCAAACAATCATAGCAATAATGAACAAAATAAGAGGAAGAAAATAATGATAATAATAATTAATTATTTAGGAAGAAAAATGAAAATTGTTTAAGTCAAAAAATAAATAAGCAAATAGATAAATAAAGCAAAACAACAAAAATAAAATAAAAATAAAATAAATAATAATAATAATAATAATAATAGAAGATAAAACATAATAATACATACATTGAAATTTTAACACCTCAAATAAGAATTATTAAAATAACTAAAAGGAAAATAGAGAAACTAATTTGAACATTAATTAGACTAACAAGACCCAATTTTAGAACATTAATTATAAGTTTGATAAAAATAAATAAAGAAAATGTAAAAAGAAATAATTTAAAGCTTTGAGGACTTAACTAATTTTAATTAACTACTTTTTTAGCAAAAATAAAATATTATAAGATTTGGATTAAAAGTGGAAATTTAAGCAATATTCTAAAGTGAAAAATGTAATTTGCAACAAGTAAAAGGTAAAATTATAATTTTAAACCTTACTTACGGTAATGACATAGTTTACAACGAATTTAAAGGCTAAAATATAATTTTCAGCAAGTATAATGCCCAAAAATAAAAATTCCAGCAATACTTAAGTCCAAGAATATAATTTCAGCAAAGTCATTAAATAATACCTAATTTACAGCAATGTCTAGGGTCAAATTATAATTTTCAGCTATATAAAAGGGCCAAAATAAAAATTCCAGCAACTACAAGTATAAAAATACAAATTCCAGCAACAAATAAAGGCTAAAATATAATTCTAACAATTAATGGAGGTCTTAAAACAAATTCCAGCAACATAAAGGACCAAAATATAAATTCCAGCAACAATAAGGGGTCAAAAATAAAATTCCAGCAAGTTTGGGGACAAAAATGCAAAATTCCAGCAATGTGAGGGACCAAATTGCAAATTCCAGCCACATTCAAGGACTAAAACAGAATTCCAGCGACATTTAAAGCCTAAAATACAATAACAGCAAGCTTGGGAGGTAAAATTGCAATTTTCATAAATATTAGAGGGTAAAATTGCAATTCCAGAAAAATTACAAGGGTCAAAATGTAATTACCGAAAAACGTAGGGGTCAAAAATAGAAATTTAGAAATACAGGGGTCAAAATTATAATTATATAAAAGTCGGGGGACCTAAATGCAATTAATTAGGACCTAATTGAAAAGAAAATAAAATTATGGGGGTCAATCTATAATAAACAGAAATTAAAATGCACAAATCAGAAATTATCGGGACCACAGTGACATTAATGAAAGTATAAGGACTATAAAATAAATACCTATTATTAATTAAAAATAAATTAAAAAAAAACTAACTAATCAAAACGACGTAGTTTTGAGTGAAACTACGTCAAAACGACGTAGTTTCACTAAAACTTTTTTTTTTTTTTTTCGGCTGACTAAGTGTTTTTTTTTTTTTCTTCTTCTAGACGTTTTCCCCAGATTTCCTTTTTCTTTTTCCTTTTCTTTCTTCCTTTTCTTTCTTTTCTCTCTTTTCTTTCTCTTCCTTCTTTCTTTCTTTCTTTTCTTCTTCTTCTCCTCTTCTTCTCTTCTTCTCCTGGTGCCTTCCCGATCTACTCTCCATTTCCCCTTTTTTTTTTTACTTTTCTTTTTTTTTTCTTCTTCCTTTCTTCTTCCTTTCTTTTCTTCTTTTCTTCCTCCTTCTTTCTCTCCTCTCCCCTTTCACTCGATCTCTCTTTCAATTCTGTCTTCTCTCTTTTCTCTTTTTTTTTTTTTTCGGTTCGGTCGTCTCTCTCGTCCTATCCCTCTCTCTCTCGAATTGATCCCCCCAAATCATGCCAAAATCCCCAAATACTCCATAAATCCACAAAACCTACATTTTTACCTAATTTAATGAGCTAAATCGAAAGAGAAAGAAAAAGAAATTGTACCTGGATAACAGGGGAGATTAAGTAGTGGATGATGCTTGTTGATGGCAGTTGGTGCGATGAAGTGCTGGTGTAGTGGAGCTTCAACCGGTTGTTGTTGGATTCTGCTTTTCTATTTCTTTTTTTTTTTTTAATTCTTGCAGGTGGTGTGCGTGCTGGTACGTGTGTGTATGTGTTTTTGCAGGTGAATTGGAAATGTGATTTTGGACGTTTGTGTGTGAGTGAGTGAACTGGTATGATGTGTGTGTTTGCAGGTTGTGAGAGTGTGTGCAATGTGTGTGATTGGCTACGTGTGTGTTTCTGTGCGTTTGAATGTGTGTGCAGGTGTGTTTGAATGTGTGTGTAGGTGTGTGCCGTGTGTGTAATGTGTTGAAAATGCAGGGGAAAGGGAGTGAATTTTGTGAGAGCCGAGAGTGCAAGTGTGTGTTAGTGTGTGTTGTCTGTGAAGTGCCTGAAAAATGTTGTGTGTGCAGGGGAAGTGAGGAAAAATGCAGGTCTGTGTTTTGTGAGTGAGGTGTGATGTGTGTTGTGTGGTGTGCGTTTGTGTGTTGTGTGCCTGTGTTTGTGTATGCAGATTGTGTGTGTTTTTGCTTGCAAGGGAGGGGATGCCCGAGTGAATGTGAGTGTGGTGTGTGCTTTTGAGAAAATGCAGGGAGAGGGAGGCAGAGAAGTGAGTGAGATTGAGAGGGAGAGGTGAGGATTGTGTGTGAGCTGGTGAGTGTGTCTGTGCTTGTGTATGCAGATTGTGTGTGTTTTTGCTTGCAGGGGAGGGGATGCCCTAGTGAATGTGAGTGTGGTGTGTGCTTTTGAGAAAATGCAGGGAGAGGGAGGCAGAGAAGTGAGTGAGATTGAGAGGGAGAGGTGAGGATTGTGTGTGAGCTGTCTGATGAATTTACAGGGACAAAGACCGAGAGAGAGAGAATTGATGAGCTTGTGTGTGTCTGTGTAGTGGAGTGGAAGTGCAGGTGAAGGGGGAGGTGTTTTTGTGTGGAGTTGCGTGTGTTTTGCAGTGAGAAAAATGGGGGAATGGTCAATGCAGGTGAGGTGAGTGATGTGTACTGGTGTGCTGGTGAGTTTGGTGGGTTAAATAGAAGAAGCATGGCTGCCATCAGCCATGGCAGGAAACAAACAGTAGCAACCAACGTTGCTGCTGTTTGAGTCTTTTCTCTTTTTTTTTTTTTTTTTTTTTATAAGAAGAAGAAGAAATTTGTAATGGAAATAAAGAAGAAAAGAAAAGAAATAAAACGAAATAAAAATAAAATAAAATAAAAGATATTTGTATTCCCTAAAATCAATAAGAAAACAACTAAATTCAAAGTTATAGAAATGAGTAAATAAAACTTATTGCAAAAATTCAAAAATTAATATAACATTAAAAAGAATGTGCTATTAATAAAAAAAGGTAAAATATTGAAATCAATATTAAATGATTTTTTTTCTTTCTTTCTTTTTTTTTTTAAATCATGAAATTTATACAAAAATTTATGAATATATAAAATGCACCTATAACATTTTTACCTGAAAATTCTCGTTTTTAAAAAAAATGCACTGGAAAATGTGATATTAAATTAAACAATACTAAAATTTTAAATAAATACTAAATGACCTCTAAAAATTATGAAATTTTTTACAAAAAATTTACGAATATACAAAATGCACATATAAATTTTTCACTTGAAAATTTGTCATAAAAAGAGTGCATTGAAAAACGTGCCATTAAGTTAAAAATACTAGAATTTTAAATAAATAATAAATGACTCCTAAAAATTATTAAAATTATAAACAATGATAAAAATAATAAAATTGTATGTTTAGGGAATAAAATAAAATAAAATAATATTTACATGGTGAAATTATCATTTTGCCTCTAATGCGAAAAATTATAATCGACCCCCGAAAAAATGAAAAATAAAGAATACCCCCTAAATAAAGTAATACTCATACTTTTACAAAAGGTGTGTCAAAATTTGGTGTCTACAAGAAAAAAGTAAAATAACCTATCTATTACACTTGCTATCTAAAATACAAAAATGTTTGTAAAAAGTACGGGAAATGTAATCTAATTATTACATTGTCTAGCTAAATACAAAATATTATATTTTTGCCAAGTAATAAAAATTCAAAATCAAATAATATAAAGTAAATAAATACGCAAAAATGCATGATAAATCACATAGGAGCACATCAGAGCATATAAAGAAGCAATTAAAGATAATGAAAATACCTCTTCTTGAAGATCCGCTACTAAATGCTAAGAAAATGAGCAAATGCGTTAAAGGTATCACTATTGAATGAAATAAATCGTGAAAAAGCAAATTCCAAGAAATTGGGGGGCAAGACTGTAAATTTTATCAAGTGGGGGAAAATATAAATTCCAACAAATTTAGGGGCCTAAGCATAAAATCAAGCGAATTTTGGGATGAGAATGTCAATTCTAGGAAGTATGGGGGCAAAGACATATATTCAACAATTACTGAGACTTAATTACAATTAATGGGGCCAAGTTGACCAAAAAAAAAAATCTAAAAGGGGCCAATCAAGAATTATCGAGGACCACTAAATGCAAAAACTAAAAGTTCTTGAGGTTTACCCATAATAACTGAAAATTAAGGAATAATAATAATAATAATAATAATAATAATAATAATAATAGTTTTATAACAATCATAAAACACAAAAATCAGATTCTAAAAAACACACAAGAAACAAATTTAATCAAATAAACTAACTCAATTAATTTAACTTAACTATCACAATGAAACTAATTAAACCTGAATCATTAACTAAACAAATATTAAAAATGAAATAAACTTGAAAACTAAAAATCTAAAACTAAAACTATCCCTTCCCCCAAGTCTTCTTCTTCCCCAGTCGGCCATCTTCCTTCTTCCCATTCTCTATTTCGTTCTACTGGAACGCCTCCCCTCTCTCTCTCTCTCCTTTCTCTCTTCCTTCTCTCCGTTCACTCTCTTGCTCTCACCCTCTGGTTCTCTTTCCCTTTTTCTTTTTCTGTTTGCTCTCTGCTCTTCTCTGGCCATCTCGTACCAACTCAATCTCTCGACTCTCTTTCTCTCTGTAACTTTCTCTCGCATGCTCTTTCTCTTAATCCCAGGAATGCTAGAATTGGTTCCCCCGATTGGTTTCCTATTTGACTTAGGGGAAGTGGAGATGCGGTCACAAGGGAGGGAGTTTTGGTCTCGGTGGTGACTTGGTGTGTGCAACGGTGTGGTGGGATTTCAGGTGAGGATTGAGAAGGAGGTGAGAACTGTTGGGGTTGGCTTGGCCCATGGTGGTGGATGGTGGGTTTCGTGACTTTGTGACCGTTTTTGTTGATTTTTGTTGGTGGAGTTGGCTAACTATGATTTGGGCGACAGGTGAGGAAATGAAGGAGGGGGAAGAGAAAGGGCAACAATAGAGTCCGATGATTGAGGGGTGGAGGTAGAAGTGGCGGCGATTGGTTGAAATTGGTGATTGTGAAGTCGTTTCCTAGGTAGGGGAGGAACGCAGCTACTGATTTGGTGTTCATGTATCTGTTTTTCTGCTTTTTTCTTGCAAGTTGTGGATTGTTTGTGGGAGATTGCTTGTCCATGATGATTTGAAAACCTAATTTTTAGCTTGTGGAGGCGTTGGCAGTTTTTGGGCGAGAATTGGGGTTGTGGTACAGTGGATTTGAGCGGTTGGGATTTGATTATTGGTGTTTGTGGTTATGTTATTCTTCCTTGCAGGTGGTGTTGATGGTTAATTATTGGAATTTGGGGTAGAAATTGAGGGCAATTCTGGTATTGATTTAGTGAATTGAGGTTGCAAGTGAAAGAGTTGTGTATTGGCAGGGACTGGATTGTTCGTGAAGTGTTGGTGGGATGGTTCTCGTGTGATTGGTGGTGGAGAGTCTGTGGGTTGAGGTTTGAGGAGGTAGTGGGTGTCTAGCCTGGAATTGATTATGGGTAATATGGGACTAGCAAATAGTGGTTGTAAGGGGCGATGGAATGTTAATTTTGATGGAAGAGCTGTGGTGGTTTGCATGGGTTCTGAGCTTTGGTGGTCTTGGGTTGATGTTTGGTGGTGAATTGAAGATGGTGGAGGTTTTGTAGATTGACTGGAGACTGTTGGTGGTGAGGGGTGACGTTGGAGAAGAGAATGGTAGGAGGAGAGAAACGGTGGAAGACAGAAAACCCAACCTAGAAACCCAGAAAGACAGCAAGCCAAATCCATATAGGAAAAAAAAATCTAAAATTCAATGAAAACATTCAAACAATATAAATTACGTTTTTCTCATTACATTCAATAAGATTTTCATAGTAAAAATGAAAAAAAAAAATGAAATGAATCCAGAAGAAAGAAGATAAAACAAGCTAAGATGTTAGCTTTGAAGCTTGATGAACAGTGACGAATTTTGAGGTTGAAGACGATGAACAGTGAAAAGAAATTGAGAACGGCTACGTGTGTGTGTGTTTATTAGTGTATGAGTGTGTGCTTTGATCCCTAATGAATAAAAAGGTGTGTGTTTTTAGGGTTTTCCTTTTTTTTTTCTTTTAATGAGGGTATTTATAGAGCAAGTTGTCTCTGTCTTGGAATACTATAAAATAACAAAAATGCCACCGGTAATAAAAATTCTAATTTTATTTTAAAAAATTATTTTTGACATAAAAAATCAAAAATTAATACAGAGAAATGACAGTAAATCCAAAATTTGCTAAAAAAAATCAAAATAGATTTCAAGATAAAGGTTAGAGCTTAAACTGGTCAAAGCGCGTTCGGGATGTGAAATGACGATTTTGTCTCTATAATGACAAAATGCACAGAAAAATGGCTATTGGCCACAAAAAATTGTCAAAAATTAAAAACAAGCTTAAAACCCTAGAAAATGCATTTATGACTCAAAATTTGGTGAAAAATGGGTTTAAAATGTGAAATGATGATTTTACCCCTAGACAACGAAAATACACAAAAAATAGCTATTGGCCTCAAAAAATTATCAAAAATTAAAAATAAGCTTAAAACCCTAGGAAATGCATTTATGACTCAAAAATTGATGAAAAATATGTTTAAAATGTGAAATAACGGTTTTGCCGCTGCATGCAGTATTTACAGAAAAAAATAGCAATCGTCCCTGAAAAATAAAGAAAATTTAGAAACATGCTCAAAGAGTTAGAAAAATACATTTGAGGACCTGAAATGAGCAAAAATGGTATTCACAATGCAAAATTACCATTTTGCCCTTGTGCTGGTAAAATCTAGAAGAAAAATACCAATTAAATCTGAAAAAATCACAGAAAATTAAAAAGACATATGAAAGTAAAAATATGAATTTAAAACTACCAAAGTTAATGGAAACTATTTACAGGTAGAAACTACTATTTTGCCTCCCCCCCCCCCCGAGATTATTGATTTTGTTTACCCTTTTTATTAAAAAATTAGAAATTGATTCCAAAAATATAAACACCTCCCCAATGTTTGAAAAATAAATGGTGTGTCAAAATTTGGTATCTACATTATGAATTTAAGCTATTTAATTTTGAATTTTATTATTTTGACAAAAAATGTAATATTTTTGTATTTAGCTAACCAATATAACAATTAGATCACATTGCTTGTATTTTTGAGAAAAAATTTTGTATTTAAATAGCAAGTGTAATAGATAAGTCCTTTTTACTTTTTTTCCCCTTTTAAATTGTAAGTTAAAACCTCCCAATGTAATAGTTAGAGCTTGTGTGCTTTTTATGTGCTTGCGTGCTTATATGTTTTACCGTTTTTCTTTAGGATTTGCAAATATAATATCATGTTTACATGCTACTTGCTCCTACGTCTTATTATATGTCTTTATATGTTCACTTGCTTTCAATTCATGTTTTATTGGTTTAATTCATGTTTTATCAGTTTTATTGTTCCGTCACCACACTAATCCAATGCTAATTGTGGCTTTTCTCACTTCCTCGGTAGTCCAGCGCTAGTAGGGATTCCTAGAAAGGGCTAATCCAACGCTAGGCTCTTAGATCATTTTAGTACTAGGTGCACTCATGTGCATATTACATCATTTCACACTATTCCCTTTTTAGTTTTTTCATCATTTTGCATGATTTTTATATATGTGTATAATTATCATTATTATTTATTTCTTTAAGTATTTAACAGTGTATGACATTTAGGTTGCATTTTCACTTAGACTTTTAGGGCATTTGTATGATCTGACTAGAAATAGTCGCCTACTTACGTGGGAAGCAGTAGATTGACAGGCCGTTTCTCTCTTCGTGAGTAGAAAGATATCAGTCACGAGTTATTAGTTTTCCGTACCTGTTATGTTGCATACGCACATTCTTTGACCACCTATTATTTATATTACTATTTTTCTTTTATTTTGCATTCCATTTTGCATCTACATTCGTGACTCCCTCGAGGTCTCCACTCGGGTCTCGCAATTAATGCTATAATCCCGGCCTAACCTCAACGGAACATTTTGACCCTCCCGATACCCCATTTAGATTTAGGATTTGCATTCATATAGACATATCTGAATGCGATAGAACTTAGGGTCAATTTAGGAAAATTTGATTAAATCTCACAACTAGCCTCAACTAGGTAGAAAGGGTGCTTTGGGTGTGAGCCTTTGCCTTCCCTTTCTTCAAATGTGACTCCCAAACCTTTTCGACTAGGTGGAAATGGTGCCTTAGGTGTGAGCCTTTGCCTTCCCTTTCTTCAAATGTGACTCTCCGAATCCTTTTTCTCTCATTTTTTCGTAGACCAGAGTCGAAAAGGGTTTTTAAATATGTTTCTAAAAAATTTTATTTTTGTTTTGTTAAATAATTTTTCGGGTGACTTGGTACACCCTAACTCAATACCAAGTGGCGACTCCATTCCTTTAAAATAAAAGCCCTTTTTCAAAATTAGTTGGCCACAACTGTCACACTTTTTAGTCCCGGCCTTATTTTCTTTTAAAATACCATTTTTCAAAATAACAGATTTTTACTAAAAACTCAATTTTTTCACACACGCATAGTTTTTCTAAAAACCTATCTTTTTGAAAAGGGTCACCAGACTAGATCACCTTTTGAGGCGCGACAATCAACGACCCCACTTAGTACCTTATCGATTTTGGACACGACACATATTATAACACAATTTTCTCACTTCAATCCAAACATATATCCTAAACCTTTCCCCCACACTTAAAATATCACATCGCCCTCAATGTGTAAAGGAGAGGGTAAGAATAGAAATTAGAACAAGAATACTCCCGTTGCATGGTTTAAAGGTCCAAAGTATGTGTTGGAGATTTGCTCTTGTGCATTGCTTCATCAGTTTCTCTTCAAGCTTGCATGTTGTACTTGTAACTTGCTATAAACTCATGAAATCCTCTAGATCAATTAGTTAGAATCTAATTTCTCATGTAAAATTATGCATTGGATCCCTTAGTGGCATATTACCAACATGCCTCAATCATTTACCATATGTATAAAACTTACTTTAACCATTTTCTTTTCAACACATAACTTGAATGTACACATATGTTGTAATAAAAACATGCCAAACATTGTATTGAACTGTGATTGAATCAACCCTATGAAAATATCACCATCAAACAAAAACATTGAAACATGAAATGCAACCAATTTGAATATGTTATAAGTGCTCATTTTTTGCCTTTAAAGTTGCCCTACAATCATGCAATCAATTCCCCAAAAGTTTCCAACCAAAAGTCACTCAAAAGACAACAAAATTCAGTTTTTGTCCAGGATCCGTGGATTGGGATCTGTGGGTTAGATCCCTGGATCCAATCCATGGATCTACCCTTTGAATCTGCAGAAAATCTGCAACATGCTTGGTTAATGCATGGCTGATTTTTTCTCATGTTTTCTTGCTGAATTTTGCTATTTAACCCTCGAAGTTTTGATTGAACAACTTTATAATCCTATAAATATGCCAACAAACTTTCAAATGATGTATTAAACTCATCCAAAATGGCAACATATATGAAATGAGAACGGATCAAAGTAGGGTCCACGGTAAACCTGAAATTTTGTTATTCAAGTTGCACTTAAGATTCAAAATTTTCCTTTTCAAGTTTTTGATCAATCCAACACTTCAAACATGTTTCTAATGTTAAAACAAAGTTGTTCACATGATTTCTAGGCATGAAACGTATGAAAATTCCAAAACAAGAACCAAAATCACAAAGCAACTCATTAAGTGAATAGCAACCAATGGAATAGTAACTATTCTATTTAATACCTCAATTTGGTTCTTTGAATGATTTCAACTTTTAATATACTTCAAACATGTTACAGATGACAAAATAAACTTTCTTAAAACTAATTGATGCATCAAATGCCCATAGATTACAAAATGAGAATCACATTGCTCAATTGAATCTAGCTCATGAATAGTAATCCAATGGAATAGTATTTGGGAACTCAACACATCAAATTGGTTTCTTGTTCATTTCAACTACAACACAATTTCAAACACATTTCAAATGTTAGAACAAATATGTCTAACCATTTTAAATACATGAAACACAAGAGTTACGAGAATTTGATATCAAATATCCAAGTTTAAGCATGAAACCTCAAAGATTGCATACAATGCTTCATGTTCAATTTCATCAAACTCAAACTTAACAAACACACTTAAAAAATACCAAAAATATTGGGCTACCTCCCGACAAGCACTTCATTTAAAGTTTAGAGCTTGACTTTATGTGACACCCTAGAAATTCATATGAAACTATTTTATTCATGTATGTTTATATGTAGCTCAAAATAATAATGATAATGGTAGAAAAAAAAAACCCTAAAACGTACTTAAAAGAAAAATTCTTTCATTTGAAATCTAGCATTAACTCTTGATTTATTAGTTGGAAGATTTCTTAAGTTAATTAGGTTAATTAACTAAGTTTCTTTCCTCATTGAGTAGAAAACCTAAGAATTAAATTTGGATTAAATTCATTAGATCATTAGGTTTTCATAGTGTTTCATTTTAACTAGTTTATATTACTATTTCTAGTTTTTTTTTTTACTACTTAAACTTTAGCTCATTTTCCTCAAAAATTTCACTTATTTACTTGTTTTATTTTCTCTTCTTGGCAGAATTTTTATTTCTCTCTTTTCTTCTTCCTTGGCCGAAAATTCTTCTTTCTTTTCTTTTTTTTTTCCTTTGGCCGAATTTTCTCTCCTTTCTCTCCCTCATGGCCGGATGTCCCTTCTCTTTATTTCCTCTCTTTTTGCTTTAATATTTATGTCATAATATTATTAATTACTAGGTGGAAGAGATCTTTCTTGTGTCACCAATTAAATTAAAACAAGTTTACCACTAATGCCTACAAAGTCTAAAGCCTAACTTGCTTCTTGTAATATTTTTATTGGTTAATCTTTCTCCCAACTTTTCCATTATTTCTTCTCTATTTTCCTAGACTATTTCCTTCTCTTTTCATTTTACTTGGCCGGCCTTGCTCTCTCTCCTTTTCTCTCATATTTCTCTCAACTTCTTGGAGCACTTCCTTCAAACTTTGGGCAAATTTCACCATAGGAAGTGGGTTTCCCTACCTTCTAAGCAAAGTTTTAGGCTTGTTTAAGGTATGTACTACAAGCTTTAACCATTAATTTCAAGTTTAATTAGTATTTTGCACTAGTTTAATCTTGAGTTCTTATGATTTTTAACTTGAAGATTCATGCCTAAAGTGAAGTATGACTTGTTAGAAATAATGTTTCTTGGGTAGATTGGGTAGTAGATAGCATATAAACCTTGAAATTTCATGAGCTACATGTTGAATGGTTGAAGGTTCTTGAAGCTAAATCCTTGAATTTTGGTGGAAATTTGATTGAATTTGAGCTTGGATTGAACTTGGAAGTTGTAGAACTTATTGAATTGTGGATTTGATGATTGAAATCTTGGTGAAAAACCAAGTTGGAAGGGCCGAATTTAAGGGGAAATAATGCCAAAATTTTGTTAGAAAACCCTAAAATAAAAACCCTAAAATGAAAACCCTAGAATGTAAACCCTAAACCCTAAACCCTAAACCCTAAACCCTAAAACAAAAACCTTAGAAAAAAAAAAGGGGGGAAATATTTCTTGATTTTTCTTACTAAGCTAATTAGAGTTTAAATCTAGTTTTCATTAGATTATTATTTTTTATTTATTTCAGGACCTGAAAGTGAGACCCGACCTTTTTACGAAATATTTTCGTAGGCATTTCAGGTGAGTGTCTTTATGTGTGCATGATGCATGTAACGTGATATTTCATTTGTAAATATTATGCTTTGATTTCAAATATTATGAGATAAAAATGTGCTACTTGAGGAAAGATGTGTACTTTATCGCATCTATTCCACAACGTGCTACTTGTTTTCATGATTAAATGTGTTACTTGTGTTTGAGACTTCCGTGACTAATTTCACCGTTAGTTCACGGATAGTCAACTTGAACGGGCGTGGGAGGATATAAGGTGCTGGGTGTTTTAGGGCGTGATGTTCATTCCCTCATGAGTTGTTAATCCTCTAAGAGGCCAACTCCGGGTTGAACTTTCTTGTGTGTTGGCCCTCCAAGGTCGAGGTTACTCCCTGGATGTGGTAGCATGTTAGGAGGTTATAAGGTGTGGTGGTTAGGGTCTTGCTTGATAATACCGGTATGACTTTGGCACGGACCTGAGCTATTATCTCGGTCCCAATGCCTTGTTTATATAATCGGTACTTGTTTCTCCTGCGGTCGAGCTTGCTCCCGGGGTTGAACCCTGTATCCGCCATTGACTAATTGTTTAATTATTTGTTCATGTGCTGATTAAATATCTTGTTAGATTATTTTATTTTTCTGAAATAGTAGATTTTTGGCCTGCCTGCATGATTTGGACACTCACTGGGCTATTATAGCTCATTCCTTCATTTGTTTTCTTTACTCAGGTATTTCTCACTCTTAAAGCTGGGAATGGCGAATTTAGTTATAGTAGACTTTTGTTTTGTATTTTGGTCAACCTAGTTGATTGGTTACCATTGTAAATAATATGTATATTTTGGACATGGAAACTTGTAGTACATGGTATGTACCTTTTAGTGACTTTTGTATCTTAAGTTGAACTATGTGAATGTAATCCATTTTGGGTTAACTATACGTGTATGTGCTGAGTGCGTGTTTGAGTGAGTCCTGGCGAGAGCTAGGCAGGCAGTCCGCTAAGCCCTTTGGTGCGCCTCTGGGTAAGGTGGGGCTGTCACACTTTATACACCTTGGCACGTGATTGGTGTATCCCACAAAATATGTAATACACCTTTTGTACTCAGTTGATTGAGTAAGCACAAGTGCATTCTTTGCATCAAAACAAGTGCTCCTATGTTTATAATTCATTGTGCCATTTTTCCTATAACAAAGAAACACTTTGAAAGAATTTCATAGCCAAAATTGGCTATGCCTTTCCTTTGTGTTAGTGAATTATCAATAGCAGGAAAATCAATGTCACAAGTGAAATAAGAATGATAATTCACATTTAGCACTTCATTTCCTACCTTTGAATTCTCAATTTCTTTATCAAGAACAAGTTCATGTTTACTATTCACGTGATCAACAATAGAAGAACCAATTAGTTTGTCATCAAGTTCCACATTCTCAACTACTTTATCACACACATATGCGTTCTCCTCATTTATTTGTTCTTGTTCATATTCAAAGACAAGGCATTCAAGCATTTCCTCGTGAATATCATGTATGATTTTACAAATGGGGGATTCAACATATTGAGCGTCATATTCAATTCCCTTATGTTTAAAAACATTTTCTACACATTCATGTTCATCTTGATTTATGTTCTCATGCTCAAATGCATATTCAAATGCTAGGGAATCACATAATATGTTATCATTTTCCTTATTTCCCTTATTTCCATTTTCACATGCATATTCCACATTTTGTCCTAAAGTAGAAAAATCAAACATTTGATCAACATTATCATATTCATGAACAAGAGAATCATAAGGCATGCTTTCAACCTTACTATCATACATGCCCACTTGACAACTAGAACTATTTTCTTCACAAGTTGGGTTAGTAATGATAACATGTCAGTGATTTTGAGTATCACAAAGTTGTGCATTATACAATTTAACACATTCATGATTTTCATGATCACCTCCACATATATTACAATAAGAAACATTCAAATTAGACTCATAATCAACATTAGTATCAACAAATTGATAATGGATGGAATTTTTTTTTTCATAAAAGCACTTGATAAATCATTCCAACTAGTGAAATAGTTTGGTCCATATAACCTTGCCAACTTTAGCTTTCTTAACTAAAGTTAATGGAAACAATCTTAATTTTATAGTATCCTTGTTTTCTCCATTGTATCCACCAAAACTAGTAATGTCAATTAAATCCAAAAAATTAGCTAAATGAAAATGAGCATTTTCATTTGGATTTCCTTCAAACTAATCATGTGTAACCAAAACAATAATATCCTGATCAAATTTTAAATTAGTTACACTTACCTCTCGTTCTTGCCTTTGAGTGCTAGCTTGTGTCATTGAAACTTCCAGCAAGACACCTTTCATATGCATTCTTTTGAATACGTCCATTATATGTTCGATGAAATGCTTGAACGAACTTCAATCTTCAATTGCCTTCCTTCAACCTTGCTTCAAAAGAATCCTTTCATTGATGGATAATGGAATAGATAATTATAATTATATGTACAATTTTAAAATTATAATTGAATTTTCTGACTTGTACAAATTAGATTGAGGCTCTCATAATTTCGACAATGGAATAGAGACTTTGGAGATGGACGAACAAAAGGGGAAGGATTAAGTCTCTATGTGGAGTGAGGCTCTTACAGTCTCGAGAATGGAATAGAAAATTGGATATGGAGGAACAAGAGGGTGAGGGAAAAATGACAATGGAGGAACTTAAAATCTACTTCCCAAATCGAGTCCCTTTTGGTGGCCAACTCATATAGGTGGATTGATTTAACTATATGATGAACATGCCTAATCTCCAAATAACGTTAAAGAAATGATTTGTACCACAATATTTATTCTCTTATTTTCATCAACTAAGTAGGAAAATATGACCAATCTATAACCAACCGTACAGTCAGAAATGAGCATTCTTAGAATATTGAAGAATGCGAGTCTTTCTTTCGGTTGGATAGAGTCTCAATTTATTGCTATCACAACCGATACTACAATTCTTCATCTCTTGGACTGCGAAATTCTTTTGTCATGTTTGCTTTGAGAAATGAGACTCAGAGGCTTTAATCTCCATTATTTATTTTTAAAAAATCTCATTAATGCAGTTAAAACATTTATCTTAGAAAGCTATTCTCTTGAATTTAGAATCCTAAATAGGATTAATTACACTTTGTCCCCTCTTGGTTTCGAGTGTGTCTCACTTTGCTTCAAGTAAAATTTTTATCATACTTCACTCCTTCGACTCAATGTCAAAAGGAATAATTAGTTTAATTATTAGTCAAAGGGGCAAAACGATTAAATGACCTTGAATATTCAATTAATTAAACTATTTTACCATTTAGAACAAAAAAATTCTTATTTTATTTTTATCCATCTATTTCTCTCTACTAGAGATAAAAGTGACATATTATGGCATGCAATTTAAAAAATAAGAATAGTAGTTTGCGATATAAAGTGGGAAAGACTCAAAATCAAAGGTAATAAGCCTCAAGCATAAAAAATATTTATATAATAAAAAACAAAAATTGATAAACAGCTTCAAACCAAAATGATTACTCTTTTCCAATTTAATTGGTTGAACTGACATATCTAGTATGAGTTAAAAATGTAGTAAAACGGGATTACATTTACGCCTGAATTTTACTTCCACCATTTTATACTAATTCAACATCAATGTGATAACTAACTGCTTAAAATCAAGCTTTTTATTTAAATTATTCATCTATTTAGTTTACTTCCTTTCATAAGACAATTAATTTTTTATAATGGCAACTAATTCAGCATCAATGTGATAACTAACTGCTTAAAATCAAGCTTTGTATTGAAAGTATTCATCTATTTAGTTTACTTCCTTTCATAAGACAATTAATTTTTTTTTTAAGTCCCATGCCATGTGGATGTTATTTATTCTTTAATGGATAGGTAATTTAAATGTTTAGCAAAATATTGGAGTCATTTTAGTAATTTTGAGCTTTTAAATAATAGTCAAACTAACGATTCTTTTCGACTGTTGGTCAAAGGGAAAGAAATTATAATTTAAAATAACTCGTATTTAGAAGTTAAACATATTTAACAGGGGGCAAAAAATATAAAAAAACTAAAAATTTGCAAAAATTAATTCATTTGGAATAAAAAAAGGGTAACCGAACCGAATTCTGAAAACTATTAGGTTAACCAAGACTCAATTATAAAAGCAGTTTCCATTCTATATATTAATTTCTAAAACTTTGATTAACCGAATGATATATACATGTGTGTGTGTGTTCTAAAAGTTAATATCCGTAAATATAATATAATTGATGACTATTAAGTCATTTCTTACTTTGGTCTTGATAATTCAAAAACATAAATATCACACTTAATTTTTTGTTTCATTTTGTACATTATCTGTTCTACATCTAATTATTATACATGTTTTTTAACTAACTAAATAATTACTTTTGAACTTATTCAGGGTAGAAAATTAAGTGTATAAACTGGTTAACTAGTCCATACGCAATGTTTCCTAGCATTGTTCTTAGTTTTTTCCTCAAATTTTCCTGATGCATGGCAAAATGTTTTTTGTTTCTCGATCTAGAGAATGATTCAGTTTTATTTTGAGAAGTAGATTATTTATTTCCCCTTTTTTGTATACCACCTTTGGAACCGAACCTCGGTTTCTTGAGAGCCATATCTCATATTCACTTTCTGGACAATCATACTGCAAAACAAAATATTTGAAAAGCATTGATTTTGGTGTGGCAGATTAGTTCGTGCATTCAATGTTAGAATTTTGTTTTCTTATTTTTGGAACATATAGGAATTTGTCAGTGACTGCTGAACAATGACGCAGGTAAAAACTTGTCATTTTCCTTTCTTTCAGTTAACTGGAAATTCGCTTTCATTGTATTTTGTGAGAAAGTTGAAATTTAAGAACTTAGTTGGCTTGCCATTCCGCAAAGCATAAGTTTTCCCCCTCTTTCACTCAAACCAAACACAAGAAGGAAGGGAAAAAAAAGTAATTTTATGCCATTCCAAAGTACTAGCACCACACTAATTTTTGTTTTGAAACTTCCTTAACTATTTTTTTGAGATCAATACTATACAATATTCATTACATCAAGATATTTGTCACACACAATTTGGAGTTAAGCTCTCAACTTCTACCTCACACAATTTGCGTTGAGACTCCCAACTAACTATTACATGCTTCCTAAATTAACACATCCATGCACACTCTTTTTTAAACTATCAAGACCAGGATTTGAACCCAACAACACCTGCACACACCCATCCTTTCTAAACTACGAAGGTTGGATTTAAACCCTAGACCTGGCAGTGGAGAACACCTTAAGGGCGTTCCCTGTGCCAACCGAGCATATTGGGTTGGTTTTGCTTAATTAGAGTTGATTGCTTTAGTTGCTAATAAACGGAAGTAACTTTGAACGAAATTACAAACATGATAGCTCTAATTTTTAATTAACTGTAATCACGGATGAATTACACCTCCCAACAATATTACCAACACAGTTAAATCAGTTGAGGCTTGAGAGTCCCCAAAACTCTTAATCTCATATTTTTAGAACGAAACTTTGGTCTAAACAGTTGTCATACTCCAAACAATCTAAGATTCACAGCCTGCTCTATGCCGGATTTGGGGGTGTTTGTTTTAGTGAATCAGGGAGGAAAATGGATATCGGTAATAATGACACCCATTATTGGCATTTGAAAAACAACTCTCACTATCTTTCAATCGAAATGAAAGTGATTAACTAAAGTCTATACCATTTCTCCCAAAAATATATACTATTCTATCAAATTCATTAACCTTTTTAGGGAAAATGATACTCATTCCATTACTAAACCAAACATGTTGGGAGAATCATCAAAATCTATACGTATAGCAGAATTAATGATATTTATAGTGATAATAATTGAGTAATTTGAATCAAACTGCTCCTTTTAAATCCTTTCATTCGCCGTTCCTCTCCATTTTCTAGTTCTTTTCCATTGCCCCTTCTGCATTTTTCCTTAAATGATTTTGGATGGTTGAAAGTGGCTAGATTTTCTCCACTATAAATCAAAATTTACTGCCCAAAATAACCCCATCAACCATGGTTAAAACTTATCATAAAACCTAAGAATCCCTAGCTACTAATTCGTCTGTATTATCGTATCTATATACGTACGGATGATGTGTTTTGGAATTAATAGATATTTTTTCTCAAACAAATTTCTAGCCTTTAACATCTATGCCCACTATCAATTCAGAAATTGTTCCATACATATTTCAATCAAGATACCCAATAGCCTTCAAGGCAATCTTTGCATTGTCATGGCTTACAACTCAGGTGGAAGTGACTTGAAATTTGGTAAATAAATTTTGACAATTTATGTAATATTTTTTTTATTGTTTATCATTTTGAGCCTCATTCCACATTATATGAAATTATGAGAAATAAAAAAATATATCACAAAAAGGTGTGACGATAATTTGGGCTTAATTTTTTTAATGAAACATAATAAATTCTGCTTATTTTCAATGTTAGTCTCATTCTGACCTCGGCTAAAAGGGTATCGATAATTAGCCGTGGTCCTAATACAGCTGCTGCTACCACATGTTAATACTGATCCAAATTCAGTATTGAGGGAAAAACAGGGCTCTCTGTTTTTATTTTTATTCAAGAAAAAAACCGCAGATTATTTGCAACTGTTTGGGATTGACAATTGTTCATACCCTCATGTCTTTATAAAAAAAAAAAGTTCTCCTTTGTTTGTGAACAATTTATGAAATTAGTTATCTAAATTTAGTAATTATCATACTGAGTTGTTAACTAGGTGTTACCAACAGTTGTGTTTCTAATTATTATTTGAAATATTTACCTTAAATTCTCAAGGATTTTCTTTTGTATAATTGTTCAAGCATGATAATTGTTCGGCCCCAATTCCTTTTCTTAGTTTATGGGTTCTACTTTTATTTTGAGTTCATGAATGGCTTCGTAAAAATTAAATCGTCTTTAGAGGTAAATGTAAAATGACTATGTTAACAATTTTATTTTCATAAATAAAAGGGTTAATTATACTAAACCGCTCTTGTAATTAGGTGGCAATTGCATTTTGCTTCCTTGAGATCTATTTTATCAGTATTTTGTACTTCAAAACAAAGGTTTGAGCAATATGAATAGCTTTTCCATCCAAAAATATATAAATAAAATGTCTTTTACATCCTTCAGTAATAAGTGCATGGATTAGTTTTCCTTTATTTTTCTCTTTTTTTTTTTAATTATTTTTCTCTTCATTCTAACATGCCACCACTTATTCCCTTTTTTATTATTTGTGCAATCAAAAATGATTTTTTAGAAGTTCTTATATAATGATAGATATAAGCATGGTACTTTTCTTTTTCTCTTTTTATCTTTGTACATGCTTTTAGAAGGCATAATGATTATTTATTTTAAGAACAACATACGCAGATGACAAAATTTTTTTAGGGCATATTAATGTTTCAATATATGGGAAATTTCCCTTAAGGGCACCGGAAATTTTTAAATAATAAAAGAGGTGAGTGTTATATATAATTCCTAATGAGGGCAAAACTTACTTTAAATTCAATATTATAATTTATTACATTAGCCTAATAGATGTCTTTTCCCTTAATATTATGTAACAAACATTGTAACATGAATACAATGATGCAATCTTTAGACAATAGCTTGAATCACTTTCCTCTTACCTACTATTCTCCAAATTTTAGAAGTAATATATCATCTCTAACTTTAAATTCATAACTTCAAACTCTACCTAACGAGTTCTACATATTAGATTTCCATTATGATAGGTATCTCTCTATTGTTTATTTCTCACGCTATATTCCTAAAACCCAATTCATAATTTCACACTCTACCTAAAGTGTTCTACATGTTAGATATCCATTGTAATAGGTATCTCTCGGTTGCATTATTTCTCTTGCTACATTCCTAAACCCAAATCCACCTTTGAGACTAACAAATTCTCCACAGTAGAACTCCGTTATGGTAGGTATCTCTCCATTATACTATTTTTCTTGTCATATCTAAAGTGAAATCTCAATCATTTTGCACAAGAAATTTATTTTATGACTTGTTTTTCTATTTTATTGCTTATCTGTGTAGATTTTGCCTGCTTAACGTTTGTTAATCTTTATAATTTGTGATTAAGAATACATCTTGTAGAACCAACAACTTGTGAACCAACATAGTGATCTTAGAATAGAAAAATATTTTATTACATGTCCATTAATATTAATGCGCTATAGTATGTCATATTACTTCATCTTAAAATAACAATTTAACTTTTGTTTTGTAATGAAGTAATCTGACCATTTAATTTTAGTTTTTATTTTGTAAGAGAGAATCTAGCTATTTAATAATACAAACGAGCTAACTAATGATTGTTAAAGGTCAAGTCCAAATGCTAATATATTTATGTACGTTATTTAACTAATATAGATAACATATGCAATGCCTAAAGTTAGCCTATGGTTCCTCAAAAAAAAAAAAAAAAAAAAAAGTTAGCCTATGGTCCCATATTTAATGTGTATCCTTTAGTATTTTAAAAAAAAAATTCCTGGGTAGTGCTTTGTTTTGCCCCGGCGCCAGATGATGCTTCTTTTTATTTGATGTCTTTATCAAGGAGGCTTTCGGATTAAGGATTTAGGGTTTGAAAATGGGAATGAACCTCTGTTGGAGTATTTTAATAAAAATAAATATATTAAAGAATTATTTAATTATTTTATGTTACTTTTGACTACATAAGTAGGGAATTTTTATAACCAGTATAATGGTCATATTTATAATAGCCATAATATTATTGTCATTAAAATTTGACCGTTTGTGGAGTATTAATAATAATAACAATCATAACGGCTATATTATTAAATCGACCGTTATACAATCAATTATGTTTGGAACAGAATTTCACTTATTATGAGATTTAATATTGTAATAATTTTATTATTATTACTCCTATATTTTTAACATATAAATAGAAGGCTATAGAAGGATTGCGAGTACACTGAAAAAACAACCATTATTCTTCTAATTCCTATGTCATTTTTATCTCCAATAGAGGAGAATAGATGGATAAAAATAAAACAAATTTTCTTTTTTACATTAAAATGATAAAATAGTCTATTAATTCAATATTCAAGATCATTTTAGTTATTTTGCTCTTTTAATTACCTATATAATTAATTATTCCTTTTGAACGTTAGGTCAAAGAACAAAGTGATATGATACAAATTTTCTATAGGGGTCAAAGTGAGAATATTACAAGGAGGGACATAAAGAGGCAAACAGGGATAAAGTGTAATTAATCCTATTTGGGATTCCAAAATCAAGAGTATAATGGTTTTCTAAGATTAATTTTTAATTTTTTACTTAAAAAATATTTTAATCATTTCGATGAGATTTTTTCCTAGAAGAAATGCTCCACTAAAACGACTAAGGTTGACTAAAATTATGTCGGCGCAAACATGAGAAAGGCATTTCGCTGTCCAAGGAGTGAAGAATTATTATGTCGGTTGTGATATACTTAGCTATTAAAGTTGAAATTCTGACGAGAGGGCTGTGAACGGAAAAGTATACAAATACACCACGTGTATTACTACGTGGTGTATTAGAATCAATAATTTATCGTCATGTGATAATAGTGGGTCATATCTTGTATTATTTGGCGATGTGTGATTAGTTCTAGTACACCACGTGGCATGTCACATGGCCTGCGTGGTGCACGCAATACTCATTTGTTGTGAACTAAAACAATCACAAAATTTCTCTCTCATGAGCCTCTCTCCGAAAGGACATGCTTCGTATCATTAACACTAACCCTGCTTATCATCTAGTTTGTTTCTATTACGGAATCTTTCCATAAAGGCAGCCTATCATCCTGTTTGTTTTTATTAGGGAATCATTCTATAAAGACGCTCATCGCTACCCAAATATTATCTCCATATCCGCTGTTAACTTCCCTTATCTTCAGAAGTTATCAGTAGTTTATCTGTCAAATACACATCTCTCTCTACTTTCTTTCCCTGAGTAATAGCAAGTTGCTGAGTCAGACAAATCTTAGTCATTATCCATACAAGGTAAATATATGGATCTCACGGGACGTTTTGGTGAAAGTTTTTGGTCAGACGGAGGGTCTGATTCTCACTCTAGACCAGATTTCTCTGAAGAGGAAAGGGACGTCTCTACTCTACAACAAACTTATTCAACAACATATAGATCACTTCGTTTTGGTCTTTATTGGCCTATTTCAGCTATGGAAACAGAGACTAGTGAATCCAGATATCAAAACTGCTTGATTGGTCATGTTTTGGACTATCGAACCTTTTCTTTCGACAAAATCCAAGACTATATCAGATCTCAATCTATGTTTTCAGACTCGGATCGGGTATCGACCCAGCCGAGCTCAGGGGTCAGGGGTCAATGGGTTCGACCGGAGGTCGATTCGGGGTCGAACCGGATGACGTCATAAATATTTTATATATATATATATATATATATATATATATATATAACACATATATACACTTACTAATTTTTTTTCTTAATTTTAGTTGTTAGTCTAAAAAATTATAGCCAAAATACTCTCAATAACCATTTTAATATCTTGCTATTAATAGTTCAAAAAGCATTGAATTGAAAAAATTAGCAATAAATATAATGGACTTAAATTATTTACTTTTTAATAGAATTAGTATAAAGAAATAGAAGTGAGGCACCACTAATATTTTGTAATTGGTCAAAAAAGTTGGTTGCCTTTTGACAGATAACTGGGCCAAGCAAATAAAAATCATGTATTGATTTAGCATTGATGTTCATTTGTTGGATGTATGTCAATGGGCTCATGTCATTGTCAAAACTCAAAAACAAATAATTGTTGAAATCTATTTTCTTCAGACAATGAATATGGAAGACTACAAATATGTATAATAGCCCATATCTAATGAAGTGTGGAGCATTAATGTGGTTGGATTTGTTAAAAAAAAAAAAAAAATCTAGGCAGTTTCCGGTTTCCGATTTTGCCCGGTCAAACCCGGTTTTTGACCGAGTTTGACCGGGTATTTTAAAACCGATTTTTTATGCTAACTCGGACCGGACACTTGGTCGGTTCCCGATTCGACCGGTTCGACCAGCCGGTCCGGTCCGAATTTAAAAACACAGAGGCAAACGAGACCTCCTTGCACAATCTACACAAGCGAATTCAGAAAATATTCTTCTGTAAATCTTTGCAAATAAACTGACAAGGCCAAAAGCACAGTCGCAACTGAGCATATCAAGGACAGTGTGCTCGCTACAAAAAATGCCAGGAAAAGTTCTTTGTTTGGATGGCCTGTGTTACTATTATTTTCACCGGGTATAGTTAGTATGCCAGTAAATGTAACTGTTGCGATCAAAGTACCTATGCCTATACTTGAGTTTGACATTCCTTCGTCCATTTCCCAGCTTCATTTAGCAACTCTTCATGCTCCATATTAAATAATTCTCGAGGTACTTGACTTATAAATTCCTTTTCCTTTCTCATATGATTCTTTTCTATTGTCATCTGCTCATAAACCAATGCTTTCATAGCCTGTGTAGATAAATCAATTTCTAAAACAATTCACATCTACGATGCCATGATAAGCCAAATCAGTGCAGATAAACTAATTTCTAAAAGAATTCATATCTACAGTGTCGTGATAAACCAAATCAGGAAAAGATATTCTTATGCAAGTAATATGCCTTTAACTAATCATCTTACATCTATCATATAGTGTTGTAAGAGTACTCCCGCATTTTAAGGATAGAATCTATGTTTTCAGACTCGGACCGGGTATCGACTCGGCCGAGCTCAGGGGTCAGGGGTCAATGGGTTCGACCGGGGGTCGATTCGGGATCGAACCGGATGACGTCATAAATACGTTATATATATATATATTCTCTAATTTTAATTCTTAGTCAAGAGTGAAAAAAATTATTGAGTTCAAAAAAATTATAGCTAACTAAAAATTTTACAAAAAGTGGAGTAGTTTACTTCTATTTTTATTGGGTAAAGAAATAAGATGATATATTACATAACTTTTACTACCAAAATGACAAATTTTTTGCAAAATATTAGTCTGAGGATAATTTTTAAACATATATTCGGACCTCTATTTTTGGAAGCTTACAAATTAAAAAGACCATTTTCTTAATATTTGAGGTTTAATTTTTTGTTGTCAATGTATAAAAGTGTTGAATAAAGGAAAAAGAATTGAGAACCACATGAGTCTTTCAATTTTTTAAGTATGGATTGGAACCCACATGAGCTGCCATTTACTTTCTTTTTTATTTCTTTTGACTTTTGTATCCCTCAAATAAATAAAATTTCTAAATTTCACACCACAAAGAACTAAAATTTATTTCTAGAGGTTTTTCAAAAAAAAAAAATTATACCAAAGAAAGAGGGGTAACCGAGTAAACTAGACGGAGCTATTTACTTCCTAATAGAAATGTATGTGTGTGTGCAATTTTAGAAAACAAAAGTGGGCCCAGATTTGGTAACATGCTAAAATACAGCAATAAGAAATGTCGCTTTCAGATTTGGTACTAAAGGCCTGCTGCTTCTTCTTATCAAGACGCGCCCGACGTTCAAGGCTAGATTTGATTGAGGTTGGGAACGTTGGGCGGAATCGGGTTCTAAAAGGACGGGCCAAACCGGCCGGTTTTGACAGGTTTTTAAATTTCCGGTTATTTTGACTAACTCGGACCGAATACCTGATCGGTTCTCGGTCAGACCGGTCAGACCGGCCGGTCCGATCCGAGTTTAAAAACACAGATCTCAATGGGTTCCCAGGCTTGGTTAGTCGGTTGTGAAGATAAATATTATATCATCAAGTTTATTTCAACTGAAGTTATGTTAGCAATTTTGGATAATGGACCTCATGCCATTGATGGAGCCTTGCCTATGTTGATGAGATGGCAACCAGGTTTGATTTTCTCCAATATGCTGCCAACTTATGTGTTGTTATGGGTACGAATTAGAGGGATACCATCGGAGTGTTTTAATCAAGAAACTGGTTGGAAGCTTGCATCGCTAGCTGGGGATCTCTGACAGAAGTTAGAACGGGCTTTTTGGATGCTAGGAATCTTTCATACTTAAGAGCGAGAGTTTGGATAAAACTTAGATCATTGCTGGTTCCTGGCTTCTTCTTATGGTTACCACATGGTGGAACTACTTGGGTTTCCTTTGAGTACGAAAGAGTGCATAAAATCTGTCAAAAATGTGGGATCATAGGTCACACCATCCCATATTGCAATTTTCTTAATGAGGATGAAGCTTTAGAGAACTTTTTAAGAAACCACTTCCAAGATTTGTCTCAAGAATACGGTCTTCCACTCAGGTGGGATGCTTCAAAAGAACTATACCCAAAAACAATCAGAGCCCAGGCGCATTGTTCACATCTTAGGACGACTACAATTCCTGCATCTTTCTGGAGCTCGATTAGTAGTCAATTCTATTTACAAAACAGTCATCATTTCGAAGATCGATTTAGATTTGCTCATAGCTGGACCAGTACTTCTTCAGTTGATCCATCTAGTTTTAATGAGAATCCAGATCACATGAATGCTACATGTCAAGCCCAGGATCAGGGAGAAAGTGAGGACATTCAAATTGATGATCAGAAGAAGGGGCAATTGGAAGATGACTTCCTTCAGAATGATGATATGATAGGTGATGATACTGAAGTTGTGGAAGAAGACAATGAAAATAATGAGCAATTACAATTACCAACACAATTTTTTCAATCTGCTTTAGGAGAATTTGAAGAACGGCAAATTGTTACTATTGCCGGTCCAATTCAGGTAGTTGTTCCTGTAGATGATGGAAATGTTCCAGCATGGTTTTATCAGCGATTTCTTACTAATGCAACTTTGGTCTTCGATGGTGACGGGTGCGCAAACGTAGCTTCTGCAAACAACAGCTCAGCATCTGAATTTTTTGACTTTAGCCTATTTCTTGGGCTGCAAGAATCAGATGAGGGTAGAGTAGAGCTGGAACTTTTGTCGGAAAATGTGTCGGATGAGGGAAACCAACATGTTGTTACTACTCCCATTCGGTTGAAAACAAACTATATTAAAAGCTGGATTATGGATCGTTTATTGCATTCTTATGGCCCATCCAACTTGGTCTTCGTGGATCATCTCTCTCTTGTTGCAGGGACTGCAACCACTTCAACTAGGCCCATTTTTAATCTCTCCCGTCCAGAATATTATGAGGCATCTTCTTGGGCTTTGGCGTCAAATCCTTCGGCTTCCAATGTCAGTCTACAGATCATTCCACTTGGTTCTGGACTCTCCAACTTTTCTCCAAGGACTATTCGGTTGGGTTTAATAAGATATTTGGGGGCAGAAACTTATAATAGAACTTTTCACTTGCCTAACCTTATTTCTTCTGAGGATCTTATGCAGGCTACACCCTCGACAAATGCCTTCTCCATTATGGAAATCGAAGAGGATGTCGAACGTGGGTTTGATGATTCCAACCACCGAGACAACTAATTATATACGAAGGATCGCGTTCTTTACCAGCAATGTTCGGGATTGCCTTTACAACTACACGGGTGAAAAGAGAGGCGACGGATAATCTTCAACCATCAGTCAAGAAGTTGAAAATTGGCACTTATTCGGACTCAGAGAATGAGGATTTCTTTTTCTCAGCATCGGAAACTTCTTCATCTGATGAAGAGGACATGCACGAATCCAACTCCCTGAGGTTCTGAGTCAATCTTCCTTATGGCTGGTAGACGAGATGGGTACTATTCATTTTTCTTCTTAGGCAAGGAAACGTAAATGTTCGACTTTTTTGGGATGTCATAGTTATAGGAAACGAAAGCTGGCTCGTTTTATTCAGAATCACTCTGATCTTCTAACACACTCGGAAGAGGCTAATGATGACAATATTGAAATGATACAAGAGGCTAGCATTCTTGCAGCTAGGTTGGATGTCATACTCACTTTTAACTGTGGATGGCATACGGAAGTTGGAACAAGCACTAGCAGTGGGTTTCGGGGAGTTGTTCCAAAATAATTCCCCTTTCACTCATGAGGATTCTTAGCTGGAATTGCAGAGGAATGGTTTAGCCTTTGGCAATTCAAGCAGTTGGTAATCTGACCCAATCATATAAACCGGATGTACTTTTTCTTATGGAAACTAAAACTAAATATTCCCCCATGTTGAAATGGCTTTCTTCAACTTACTTTTGTTCCTGGGAATTAGTTTCCCCTATAGGTAGTGCAGGAGGTTTATGTGTTGCTTGAACTAAGTATGTGTCTTTAACTGTTCTAACTAAGATAGACAACTTTATATGTATAAAAGTAGATGAAAAATATGGGCTTTCATGGTATCTTTTTCTGGTCTATGGCCATCCTATTTGTAAGTATCGTCCCAAAGTATGGAGCTCAATTTCCTCCTACTTAGGCGATCCAGGTCAACCAATTCTGCTAGCTGGAGATTTTAACCAAGTCCTAAATGCAAATGAGAAACTTTCTTCATCAACTAGACCAATTCAGGGATTGGATTCGTTTTAGGCATTGCTAGACAGCATGGGACTGAAAGAGCTCAACAACTTAGGCTCTTGGTATACATGGACCAACAACAGGAAATCTGATGCAGTCTATGAACGTCTAGACAGGGCCTTTGCAAACACTCATTGGCTTAGCTCCTTCCCAAAAGCACGCCTTAGGAACCTACCTATTCATAGATCAGATCATGGACCCACAATAGTGGACACTTGTTTCTCATTCCAACATGCCAGAAAATTGCCTAGATTTGAATCATTTTGGACTAGAGATGAGGCTTGCCGGCAAATTGGTAGAAAAGTATGGCATACTAAACAGCCAAATAACGACCAAGGACAAAGTAATATTCCTTTCATAATCACCTTAAAGAGAGTTCTGATGCATCTAAAGTCATGGGAGAGACATGCATACGGAAGCTTAGACTACAAGATAAAGCAAGCACTTCAACATATAGAGGAATTGCAAAACATGATGACTTCGGACTCTTCACATTTAACGGCAAATCAAGAAGCTGACTAGAGGCTACGACAACACCTGGACTTCCTATTACAATGTAGAGCAGATTACTGGAAACAAAGATCTAAATTATTATGGTTTCACGATGGAGACAAAAACACAAAATTTTTCCATAAAGCGGCTTCTCGAAGACAATCACATAAATATATATCGCAACTGCAGACGAAAGAAAGATTATGGTTGAATGATCAACAGGATATTCTCCAGTATACACTTCACTACTTCAAATCCCTATACCAATCGTCGGTCCCCGAAGTGAACACGGATAATATATAGGATTGGACTCAAAGGAGTAATTTTTTCTTAGATCATCTCAGATTAAAACTAGTTAACTCGGAAGTTCAAGGATTGGACTTGCCTTTTAATGCCAGTGAAATAAAAGATGCATTCTTTCTGATGCCTAAATGGAAGGCACCTGGGCCAGATGGTGTTCCAGCTTGTTTCTTTCAGGAATATTGGGATATTGTAGGTCATGATGTGACGGATTTTGTTTTAAAGTGCCTAAATCACCAGACATCTTTGGAGTTATGGAATGTCACCAAGGTAATCCTGATACCCAAAAATAATAACCCTGCCAAGCTTTCGCATTTCAGACCAATTAGCCTTTGTAACATAATGTACAAATTAGTGGCAAAGGTATTAGTGAATCGTCTAAAAAAGGTTGTTCCGAACTTGATCTCTTTAAATCAGAATGCATTTGTCTCCCAACGCTCCATAACTGACAATATCCTTATAACTCATGAAATTATGGAGTTTATTAAACGAAATAAGAAAGGTAGGAAGTCGTTTGCCACTATCAAGTTGGATATGAGTAAAGTCTTTGATCGAGTATCTTGGTCTTTTCTACTTAACATTCTAGTTAGGATGGGTTTTTGGATAAATGGATCTCTATCATCAGAAACTGTATCTGCACAGCTTCTATGTTTATCTCGGTTAATGGAAATCATACTGACTCCTTCTCCATGCATCGGGGTCTTCGCCAAGGTTGTCCCCTATCTCCGTATTTATTCATCATCTGTCAACAAGCATTATCGGATGTCCTTCGCAAATTAGATGAAGAAAAATTATGCAGAGGAATTTCGATTTGTAAAAAAGGGATGTCCATTTCTCATCTAATGTTTGCGGATCATTGTATTCTTTTTTTGGAGATAACAGAGTCGACAATACAGGCTCTATTGCAGACATTTGATTTATATTCTCAAGTATCTGGACAACAGATCAATCGGCAGAAGTCAATAATTGTTTTTAGCCCCAATACACAAAATATAGTCCAATTGCAATTTATGGAAAGTCTGGGCATAAAAAAGGCCTCCAATATTGGTATATATTTGGGACTGGATCTGCACTTTGGCCAAACTAAGAGACAGCTCTTCAAGAGTATTGAAGATCGGATCACAAATAAAATCTCTTCCTATAAAGCAGGTTCTCTTTCGATCGTAGGACGTGTCACGGTGGCAAAATATGTGTTGTCTTCTAATCTCACAATACACTCTAGCTGTTTTCAAATTGCCAACATCAATTGCAAGGAACATTGAGAGACAAATTACCAGATTCATCTGGAATGGAGACAAAGAGGGAAGAGGTATACACTGGAAATCATGGGATTTAATGTGCAAATCAAAATTTCATGGAGGACTAGGTATGCATTCCACTGTATTGCTAAATCAGGCCTACCTTGGGAAAATTGCATGGAAAATTACTACAGACGAAAACTGTAAGGTAATAAGGGGAGTAACGCAGCGGAAAATTTAAAAATTTATTACCTTAGCCATGGATCTCTTTGATGTAATCTATACGATTAAAGGGTGTTTAGCACAAATACCTCAAGCATAGAAGGTTTCTATGCTTCAAAGGGCAAGATCCTATTCGATGAAGGTGTTGATCTACCATGAAAAGCCCTCCAAGTGTCGAGCCTCCAACGGTATCCACACGAACATGATCTTTAGGAACCTTTGGGCTTGCTTGCCTTGCCTTTTGAGTGCTAGCTCCCTTGAATGATTCATGAAGAACACAAGAAGAAGAAAGAAGTTGAAACCCTAACAATTAGGGATGGAGGTGTGGCGTTTTTCTTGGAGAGAAAAACGCCACCAAGCTCTCAATTTTTCTCTCTCTAAATTTTGTGTTATGTTTCATCAATCATCCAAGAGTCAAGGCATGGACTTATTTATAGATGTAGTATCCTAGTCTTTAAGGAAACAAGAGCAATTGGAAACCAAGAAGGTTTAGGAAGCTTAGCCTTAAGCTAATCCTATTCCTTTAGGAAACCAATTCCAAAAGGAAACCAAATAGCTTCTTAATTCCTTTTAGGAAACTAATTTCCATCAAGACTTAGAATATTTATAATTAAGTCCTTTAAGTTAATTTATCACATAAATTAACCCCATAAGTATCTTATACTTATCTTAATAACAATTTAACCCAAAGACCATGTTCTTATTGTGTGTGACCCATTAGGTTCCATTCACGTTGGTAATAAGTACAAATTATAACTCATTAATTAATTAATTAAGAGCCAGATAAATTAACACTTTAATTTATCATTAATTCACTAATTAATTAATTTGCACTTATAGATCATGAGTGGCGTCTAGCAATGCATCATGACCACCCAAGTGAATAGGAAAGTCATATGGTAGACTACACCTATCAATGACAATGTTACCGTGTAATTAATATCCTTTCACCACACTATATCCCAATTAGTCTAAGAGTGTAGTGCGCACTCTTTAAATGACTAATTAATGATTTCTTGTTCCCGAAATACAACTTTCATAAAAGTATAACCTTGAAACTCTTTCAAGTCATACTTTCACTTTTGCGCAAAAGATTCTTTAAGTCATATTTCAACAAGTGGCCAATCCGGGATATACTCTCCTATAATAAGGAGTGGTGAATCCTATATCGATTACTCACTATCCTTCCATGCTTCATGCTATACCCAATCTCTACCGTATGGGCTACTCTTTTACGAGCACCGAGCAATAGAGTCAAAGCATAGCAATCCACACTCAAGATACCATGGTAATCTCAAGTCTAAGGATCACTTACACCATTGCCATTAAGAGTATAATTCATAAGCACTATGAATATTAACTCTTGGCGGATCAATCCAATGAACTTGTTCTCTAACAAGCATCCACATACCAGCTTAGGTGTCGCACACCATAGTTGACGAGCTCAACTACTACTTACCCTGAATAGAGGCAAAGTATGTGCTAGTCTTCCCATATTAATGATGTCCAATCTCATTAATACTACGACTAGGGATATTTAAGAATATAACTTAATGTGTAATAAGAGTCTCATCATTGTAACTCTTACAATCTCTTATACACAGTTAATATTCTATGGACTTCATCAAATAAACTAGTAATATAAATAACAAGTATTAAATGACAAAGAAAATGCCACATATATAAGTATAACACGAAATAAGCGTAATAAAAATCCCAAAAACCAACTTGGTTTTAGGGCATACACTAACAAAAACTCCCTTATATCTACATTTTTTCGACAAAAGTACTGTTCAAGATCTCCATTCTTATCAATAAAACCTACATCAAACTCTTCTTGGGGATGGCGTAGTATCCTATGGGGACGGGACTTGCTAGTAAAAGAATTAAGTGGAGAATAGGAAATGGTCAATCTATACACATTACAGACAATTGGATTCCACACTTAAAAAACCCTTTGAGATTTAATCTTACCCCCACTTTGCACCTCTCACTCAAAGTAAGTGATTTAATTGACGATGCTAGAAACTGGAGGAAATCATTACTTTCTGTGCTTTTTCCTGAAAAATTTGTTCGTAACATCCTGTCCTTATATATCCCCATGCAACCTCATCAAGATAAATATATCTGGTCCATGGAGAGAAATGGAGCTTATTCTATCAAATCTGCCTATCATCTAGCATCAAATTTGGCACTTATTTCTAAACCCATGTGTAGTCCTCACATTATATTTCAAGACCCAAATTCTATTCAACACCCTAACTCTTGCTTCAAATCTCTTTGGCAACTGAAACTAACCCCAAAAATGATATTCTTCTTTTGGAGACTTCTACAAAATGCTTGTCCCTACACTATTATCTCCTATTCAACAAAGGCATAGTACTCTTGCCCATATGCCCTCGCTGTGGAAGTGGAGCCGGAATCAGTTGAGCACTTAATACTTGAATGTGACACCTCCAAGAGAGTATGGCGCATTTCATCCCTTGGATTAAACTTTGATGTTGGACATAAGCAACCTTTCACAACATGGGTGCAACAATGGTTCCAGGAGGTCACAGACAAAGAACTCGTCAGACGATCAGTTGTCATATGTTGGTGCATTTGGATTGGTCGTAATAATCACATTTGGAATGATATGATTTTTAACCCAATAGTGGTTATGAATACAGCAAATGATATCTACAGCCAAGCATCACGTATGGATTATTTTAAGGATATCTCAAATATAAATGCCAAGGTTGTGGACCGTGAAGCTGAAATATCAGGACAAATCTCATCCACATCATATCCTTTACCGACCAATTTAACCCTTCGCACAATTGCTGCGGCATTCACATCAACAGAAAATGAGATCATTTTTCACGTTGATGGATCTTATAATTACCAAACGGGTATGGCTTCAATTGGTATTGCTTGCTATAACAGTCGTAAGTTGCAATTATTTACCATAGGGGAGTTTATTCAAGCCAGCTCTTCCACTACAGGCTGAAGCAATGGCATGTCTCAAAGCCACTCAGTCAGCGATCCAAAAGGGATTTCACTCTATCTCCCTTTTTACTGATAGTCTTCAACTAATACATTGTCTAAATAATATATCAAGTGCACCTTATGATCTTCATACTTTGTTGTTTGATATTTTGTATTTAGTTTCTTTCCTTTCTAAATGTTGTATTGACAAGACTAATAGATCGGAGATACGCCAGGCTCACAACTTGGCTGTATCACTGACCAGGTTGTAATTGTAAGTTGCACTATTCAATATACTTATGGTGTTTGTGCTAAAAAAAAAGTTGAAATTCTATCCAACTTTGAGAAAAACTCCTATTCCTAAATATTCTAAGAATGTTCACCCCCACTATCCCACAGCTCAAAGATTGGTCATCTTTTCCCACCTGAGAAAAATAAGAATATAAACCTTGTAGAACAGATCACTTTTTTAATGTCCGTAGTAGAGTTTCAATTTGGAGATTAAGCGTATTATCTATATAGTCAATAAAACCAACCCAACTCTGGGAGTTGGCCACCAAAAGAGACTTGAGTTCCTTCTTTATCCTGAGGTGGAGTCCAAGTTCCTCCACTGACATTTTTTTCTTCCCCCCCTTGGTCCTCCATTTCATATTTTCTATTCCGTTATTCCTTCGTCTCCAATTTTCTATTCCACTATCAAAACTATGAGAGACTCGCTGTACATTGTGCGAGAAAATTCAATTTTAATTTATAAATTGTACTTATAATTGTATATCTCTTGTATTTGGATAGAAACACTAGAATAGGCAGGTTGTGCGCACTCACAGCGATTACCCATTGCTAGGCCTAAAGCTAAAAAAATGAGCTTTTCCAAAATCACTCATTTCTCTCCAGTATGTCAAATACTATAATGTCAAATTTGTTAGGAAATCAATATGCCAAAACAATTTGACTCGGTAGAATTTAAAACTGATTTCTAATTAGGATCACTGATTTTTAATACAAAATTAGAAGCATACCTTTAATGATGTGATTAAAGGAATTAACTTGAACAAAAATACACGATGTTAACCATAAGCCACTCAAGTGTCCGGCCTCTAAGGTATCCACATGAACACCTTCTTTGGATCCTCATTAGGATTGATTAACACCGAGTCAATATGCTAGATCCACTTGACACGTCGACGTGGAGAAAATTGTGTAAAGAAAAACGATTTTTCTTTCTCTAATTTTCTAACGTTTGTTACGTAATATCTTACGTCATTTTAAGTCTTGGCATTTGGGACTTGTTTATAGATCAATAATTAAGACTTTCTTGTTCTACACGAAATCGATAATAAGTAACCCTTATATATTAGAATATCTTATCAAATAAGATATTTAGTATGTTCTAATTTCCTTCAAAAGGAAATTCTTCCACTATTATAATTACTCTATTTATTAATAAGTCTTTAGGATTAATTATTTCACAAATCAATTCCATAATTATCACATAATTATTTATATCAATTTAACCTAAGAATTAGTTCTTTTGTGTGTGACCTTTTAGATTCCTAATCACTTGGTAATAAATATAAATTATAATCTTAGAATTAATTGGCTTTAGTACAAAATCAATAAACTCCCACTTGGACTAAAGTCAATTTAGTCACAAGAATTCTAAGATTGGATAAATTAAATAACTTTAATTTATCATTAATCAAAATTAATTAAATTATATTAATAGATCAAGATTGCCCTCTAACCAGACATCATGACCACCCAAGTGTCAGAAAAATCAAGTGATTGACTTTACCTATCCATGAATTAGATTCCGAGTAACTATTATCATTTCACCATACTATATTCTAAATTGGTACAAGAATAAGGTATAAGTGCCAACTCTTAACGTACTAATTATTACTATTTCTTGTTTCTAAAATTCAACTCATTTTTCAATAAATTATTGACTCGTTTGTAAATATTTCTAAGCTGATATTTCAATAAGTGTGGCCATAATAGGGATATACTCTCCCACTATTAAGAGTGGTGAATCCTATATTGATCATTAACTATCAATTTGTGTTTCTTATTATACCCAACTTCTATTGTACACATAACTAATTGCGGATTATGGACTAATAGAGTTAAAGCACAACATTCCACACTAAAGATACTCTTATGGTCTCTAGTCATACCATGATTAAGAATATTTTAAGATTAACAAATATTATTCTAAGGACTTTATCATTAAGAAAATAAATAAATTTCAAAATGATAAAATGCCATATCATCATTATTGCATAAATAACAACCAAACAAATAGTTGGTCAAATTACAAGTCAATCTCTCACTTTAACTAAAACCAATCCTTCATATACTCTATATTGAATAATTCTACATGACTATCATGTTTCTTTTGAGATAATGGTTTAGTCGATTGATCAATACATGACTTCACTAGGAATCTCATCTATCTTTACGTTGTTTTTATCAATTATTTCTTTAAATAAATGGTATAATCAAAATACTTGTTTGGATCATAGATGAGACCGTAAGTTCAATAATGAACTTCTAGATCCAACTTAACTTCTAAAGCTTCACAGCACTTGGCCTTTGTTATAGAATCTATTGTAGTGTCTAGTTTAGAACTCTTCTAACTAGCAATACCACTATTCAACATGAACACAAGTATAAATTGCAATCTATTATCATTCTTAAATAATTAAATATTTACGTCTATAAACCTATACACTTTTAAAGTGTGAACTCCATAAGTTAAGATTAATTAATCAATTCCTTTTTAAGTACTTTAGGATGTTTTTGACATCTATCTAGTAATACTCAACAGAATTATGTTGATATTTGCTCATAACACTTAGAGCATACGAGACATCAAATCTCGTACATAGCATAACATATTTTATACATCCTATTGCAAAAAACAGTGATCTTTCGCATTTGATGGCTCTATGCTAAACCCTTTCAACATCTTTTCTATGTACGTAAAAAAAGGCCAAACAACCTTTTAGATCTATCTTTATAAATCTTAATTCCCAACATTTAGGTTGCTTCTCCTAAATTTTTCATGGAGAATTCTTGGACAACTATACTTTTACATTTTGAAGTATAGGTATGTCGTTTCCCATCAATAATATGTCATTCACATAATGTGTTAAAGAAAATGATAACTCTCCCACTCACCTTCTTGTATACACAAAACTTGTCTTCATTTTTGGAAAAATCAAACTCTTTGATGATCTCAACAAAATAAATGTTCTAACTCTTTGATTTATCAGTATTCATATTACCATCCATGTTGGTCTTTCTTTTAAAGACCCATTTGCACCCTAAGGGCTTTGCCCCTTTGAGTGGCTCGACCGAGATCCATATTTTGTTTTCGAGCATAGAATCTATTTTGGATTTTATAGCTTCACGCCACTTCAAGGAGTCTACATAGACATAACCTCTTCGTAGTAAGTGATATGTGCCACGGTGACATAGTCTTTTCTTAGGATTTAGGTGTAGGTTTGTGGAGATTTTTAGTTATTTTATCACCTATTTGTTTATTTTTCTCTACTTAGAGTCCTTGAGTGTGATTATTATTCATTTGGTTATTTTTGGTATGTTTTGATAGGATTTTCACTTATATCTATGCTAATTGAAGTCAACTTGTGATCACCTCACTTAATTCACCACCAGATTCAAAGTTGATCCCTCGAGTGGAATGTTGAACATGCCAAGTGAAGTTGTTAAGGAAGAATTATAGCTTCTGACCAAGGCTACGGATAAGGCCGTGCCACGACCTTCTCCATGGTTAAGGTCCAAATGATAACCCAAGGAAGCAGAAGAAAGTAAACTTTCTGAACAAGGCCGCGGGCAAGGCTGCGCCACTGCCTTCCCCACGGCCTAGGTCATAAGGTCCGTTTGGAGAAGCAAAACAAAGGCAGAGCTTCTGATGGAGGCCGCGGGCAAGGCCACGCCACGGACCTTCCCCACGGCCTAATTCATGGAGTCACTAACTGATGCGTTTTGACAAGATTTTGAGGGATTTTAAGAGGGGGAATCAATTGGCAACAAGGGAGACGGACATAATAGGGCTTCTAATTTCAAAGGAGAGAACGAGTGAAAGAAACACCAAGCAAGAAGCAAGGGTTTCAAGACTCCACCCTTCCAATGAATCAAGAATGACACTTGCAAGAATTGTAAGTAGGAGGATCGCAGCAATAAAGGAAGGGAGATCTCCACAACAACATTTGAAGATTCAATTTCACTATGAGAATGGGTTTTATTGTTCTTCTTCTATTGATTGTTGAATTTTCTTATTCCATTATGAACTGATTTGTTATGAACCTAGATGGGTTGAACCCTAGTTTACTTGTTGTGGAATTGATTCAGTTTGGTTAATGAAAGTTACTCTTTTTATCCTAGATTTATTTGTGAATTAATTTGTTTGATTGAATTGAGTTGTGCACGCTCTTTTCTAATCCATGATTTCAACGTAAGTTAATTGAGAAATTACTTGGTTGAATTGAATCACTTCACAAATAAAAAGGCCTGCAAGAATCACTAGAGATAGGATGGCTTAGGTCTTCCCAAGTTAGATTCAAACCTAACTCATTTTGTGAAATTCACATTTCTAAATCATTCTTTTAGGGTTTTAGTGAAGAAGAGATTCTCACTAATCAACTAAGAGGATAGGAATATAATCCTTGAAAAAGGTTATACGCCATAAAAGGGATTTTTAGGGTCTAGGAAAATTGATAACTTAATTAACCATGAATTGAAATACTACGAGGACGACTAGGGGGATTCCTAATCTAGGTTCTCTCTTGATTAATTGTTGAATTCAATTACGTAGTGTTCTAATATCATCCTATTTTAGATAAATTAGATTAGAATTTAGTTAATTTTACAACAATTGAATTAATCCCCATTTGATCTTTTTAAGGTTAAATAATAGAACAAGAGTTAGTACTAGTAGTCATAGTCCTTGTGGGAAACGATATCTGATATTCACCTACACTATACTATAGAACGATAGGTATATTTGCCTAACGATCCATTGTATATCTTAGTAGACATCAAGTTTTTTACGCCGTTGCCGTGGACTGTAATATTAGAAACACTTGAGATTTATTGATTTAACCATTGTTTTTCTATTTGTCTATTTACTTTCATATTTATTATTGTTAATTTTTTTATATATATTTGATAGCTGTTTTTGTACACGACCTATAGGCATTTGCTCTGGTGCATGACAAGGAGTAGTCGTGTTGCACTTTTGGAGTAAGATCAGGAGATTGAACAAACGTTCATTCTGTAAGGTAATAAGGGGAGTAACGCAGCGGAATATTTAAAAATTTATTACCTTAGCCATGGATCTCTTTGATGTAATCTATACGATTAAAGGGTGTTTAGCACAAATATCCTCAAGCATAGAAGGTTTTCTATGCTTCAAAGGGCAAGATCCTATTCGATGAAGGTGTTGATCTACCATGAAAAGCCCTCCAAGTGTTGAGCCTCCAACAGTATCCACACGAACACGATCTTTAGGAACCTTTGGGCTTGCTTGCCTTGCCTTTTGAGTGCTAGCTCCCTTGAATGATTCATGAAGAACACAAGAAGAAGAAAGAAGTTGAAACCCTAACAATTAGGGATGGAGGTGTGGCGTTTTTCTTGGAGAGAAAAACGCCACCAAGCTCTCAATTTTTCTCTCTCTAAATTTTGTGTTATGTTTCATCAATCTTCCAAGAGTCAAGGCATTGGACTTATTTATAGATGTAGTATCCTAGTCTTTAAGGAAACAAGAGCAATTGGAAACCAAGAAGGTTTAGGAAGCTTACCTTAAGCTAATCCTATTCCTTTAGGAAACCAATTCCAAAAGGAAACCAAATAGCTTCTTAATTCCTTTTAGGAAACTAATTTCCATCAAGACTTAGAATATTTATAATTAAGTCCTTTAAGTTAATTTATCGCATAAATTAACCCCATAAGTATCTTATACTTATCTTAATAACAATTTAACCCAAAGACCATGTTCTTATTGTGTGTGACCCATTAGGTTCCATTCACGTTGGTAATAAGTACAAATTATAACTCTTTAATTAATTAATTAAGAGCCAGATAAATTAACACTTTAATTTATCATTAATTCCCTAATTAATTAATTTGCACTTATAGATCATGAGTGGCGTCTAGCAATGCATCATGACCACCCAAGTGAATAGGAAAGTCATATGGTAGACTACACCTATCAATGACAATGTTACCGTGTAATTAATATCCTTTCACCACACTATATCCCAATTAGTCTAAGAGTGTAGTGCGCACTCTTTAAATGACTAATTAATGATTTCTTGTTCCCGAAATATAACTTTCATAAAAGTATAACCTTGAAACTCTTTCAAGTCATACTTTCACTTTTGCACAAAAGATTCTTTAAGTCATATTTCAACAAGTGGCCAATCCGGGATATACTCTCCTATAATAAGGAGTGGTGAATCCTATATCGATTACTCACTATCCTTCCATGCTTCATGCTATACCCAATCTCTACCGTATGGGCTACTCTTTTACGAGCACCGAGCAATAGAGTCAAAGCATAGCAATCCACACTCAAGATACCATGGTAATCTCAAGTCTAAGGATTACTTACACCATTGCCATTAAGAGTATAATTCATAAGCACTAAGAATAGTAACTCTTGGCGGATCAATCCAATGAACTTGTTCTCTAACAAGCATCCACATACCAGCTTAGGTGTCACACGCCATAGTTGACGAGATCAACTACTACTTACCATAAGTAGAGGCAAAGTATGTGCTAGTCTTCCCATATTAATGATGTCCAATCTCATTAATACTACGACTAGGGATATTTAAGAATATAACTTAATGTGTAATAAGAGTCTCATCATTGTAACTCTTACAATCTCTTATACACAGTTAATATTCTATGGACTTCATCAAATAAACTAGTAATATAAATAACAAGTATTAAATGACAAAGAAAATGCCACATATATAAGTATAACACGAAATAAGCGTAATAAAAATCTCAAAAACCAATTTGGTTTTAGGGCATACACTAACACATTCAAGAACTTCGAGAGAGACTTAGACAAACGGGAGAGAAGATTGAATTAGAACACAAGTGCTTTCTAGAGATGGCACAACCCCCCAATAACAACCCCATAGTTAATGAAACTCTTCTCAATCAGGAGAATGCTCAAAACCAGCAACAGCAACCACGGCAATTGACTATGTTTGATTATATTAGGCCACACTTGACAGGGACAGAGCCTAGCATAGTTAGACCACGAGTGGAGGCAAACAACTTTGAGATCAAGCCCAATGTAATTCAAATGGTGCAACAATACGTCCAATATGATGGCCTCCCAGACGAAGACTCCAAATTCCCACATCGCAAATTTCCTTGAGATTTGCGACACATTCAAGATGAATGGGGTGTCTAGAAGATGCCATTAGGTTGCGGTTATTTCCTATTTTCATTGAGGAACCAGGCAAAGCAGTGGCTGAATTCGCTACCTCGAAGATCCATCACAACATGGGACTCAGATGGCTGAAAGATTTCTAGCCAAAGTACTTCCCACCAGCCAAAACTGCTAAAATGAGGAACGACATCTCCTCGTATGCACAGATGGAATCAGAGACTCTTTATGACACGTGGAAGAGATTCAAGGAACTGCTACGGAAGTGTCCCTCATCACGGGCTACCGTTATGGCTTCAAGTGCAGACTTTCTACAATGGGATGAGTTCGGCAACCAGGCAGATGATAGATGCAGCTATGCCGGAGGGACTCTAAATAGCAAGACACCAGAAGCTGCCCACGAGTTGATAGAAGAAATGGCAATCAATAGCTACCAATGGCAGGGCAGTTGTTCCAGACCTCCTAAGCCAGCGGGAGTCTATGATGTAGATGCAGTCACGGCATTGGCGAGTCCAGGTGGAAGCATTGAGCAAGAAAATAGATGGACTCTCAACAGCACAAAACCAGCCTCAGGTGATGCATTGCGACCTTTGTGGGGGAGGTCATGGCCATCAAGAATGTCCAGTGCTCGGTGCCACGGAGAACTACTGAAAAACATGCTCACTATATGGAAATGCGCCGAGACCCCAAAATAACCCCTACAGCAACTACATATAACTCTGGATGGAGAAATCATCCCAACTTCTCATTGGGGAATCAAGGACAGCAAAGACAACCTCCACCAGGCTTTCACCCAGCAGCATCAGCCTAAGAAGTATCAGTCTCAGGAAAAGAAACCAAGTCTGGAAGAACTGATGACCAAATTCATCCAGATATCTGAGACACGCTTCCAAAGCACTGAGGCATCTTTAAGGAATCAACAAGCCAGTATACATAATCTAGAGAACCAGATTGGCCAAATCGCTAAGTTGATTTCAGAAAGACCTCAAGGGACACTCCCAAGCAACACCTGAGACCAACCCAAGGGAGCAAGCAAAAGCAGTCACATTAAGAAGTGGGAAAGAGTTGCAAGGTGAGGAAGCAAGGGAGAAAGAGGAGATTTCTACTGAAAAAGGAGTTGAAGAGAAAGACTAAGGATGAGCAGGGTAAGGAGGTGGAACCTAAGGAAAAAGATAGTGAAAGAATATAAGCCTCCTATTCCATATCCGAGCAGGCTACAGAAAGACCATAAGGATGAGCAATTCGGTAAGTTTTTGAGAACTTTTCAAACAACTGCATATTAACATACCGTTTGTTGATACTTTATCGCAGATGCCTAAATATGCGAAAGTTCCTGAAGGACCTGCTGACAAACAAAAGAAAATTGGAGGAACTCTCAATTGTCACGCTGAATGAAGAATGCTCAGCTATTCTACAGAACAAACTGCCACAGAAATTGAAAGACCTAGGGAGTTTCACTATTCCTTGTGACATCGGTAGTTTATCTGTTGATAGGGCCTTAGCTGACCTAGGGGCTAGCATTAATTTAATGCCATATGATATGTATTTGAAACTAGGTCTAGGAGATCCTACCCCCACTAGGATGAGTATACAGTTGGCAGACTCACTCTATTAAATATCCTAGGGGCATCATAGAGGATGTTTTGGTCAAAATAGATAAATTCATTTTTCCTGTAGATTTTGTCATACTAGATATGAAAGATGATCTAGAGATCCCTCTAATTCTAGGACGACCTTTCCTAGCTACTGCTAAAGCCTTGATAGATGTTCATGTAGGGAAGTTGACTCTTAGAGTAGAGGATGAGGAAGTAGGTCTTCAGGATACCTGAAGCCATGAGACATTCTCTAGATAAGGATGACACATGTTTTTATGCAGATAGTACTGATATCGAGGCATTTTCTATTTTGTAGTAGATTTCTATAGATGATGCATTGGAATTATGTATTACTCATGGGGAAGGTTCATTCTTCGACCTAGAAATCAAGGAGCAGGTGGCCCACTTGGAAGCTAAGGAGCCAATGAAGAGAATCAAACCGTTTGAAGAGTTAGATGGAACGAGTAGGGGTGATCTTAAGCCTTCAATTGAGGACCCCCTGAGCTGGAGTTGAAGAGATTGTCAGACCATTTAGAATATGCATTCCTAGCAAAAATTCAAAGTTGCCAGTTATCATAGTATCGGGACTAGAAGGACAAAAGAATGAAAGGTTACTTCAAGTGTTGAAGGAGTATAAGGAGGTGATTGCATGGAAGATATCTAATATCAAGGGCATTAGCCCTTCCTTCTACACTCATAAGATTTTGCTAGAAAATGATTTCAAGCCGGTTAGTACAACCTCAAAGGAGGCCAAATCTGAACATGAAGGATATGGTGAAGGCGGAAGTAATTAAACTACTTGATGCAGGGGTGATTTATCCTCATTTCTGATAGTTCCTTGGGTGAGCCCTGTGCAGGTAGTACAAAAAAAAGGAGGCATGACGGTGGTTCCAAATGAGAAGAACGAACTCATTCCGATGAGGACCGTCACTGGATGGAGAGTCTGCATAGACTACAGGAAGCTGAACAATGCTACCTCGCAAGGATCACTTCCCATTACCCTTCATTGACCAGATGTTGGAGCGACTCTCTGGGCACGAAGTATTATTGCTTCCTGGATGGACTATCTGGGTACTTCAAATCCCAATAGCTCCTGAAAGATCAAGAAAAGATGACCTTCACATGCCCTATATGGCACTTTTGCATACCGGAGAATGCCCTTTGGACTTTGCAATGCACCGGCAACATTTCAAAGATGCATGGTAGCCATCTTTGATGACCTAGTCGAGGATATCATGGAGGTATTTATGGATAGATTTTTCTATTTTTGGTGATTCCTTTGACCTGTGTCTTATTAATTTAGATAGGGTACTTAGAAGGTGTAAGGAAACCAATCTAGTGCTAAATTAAAAAAATGTCATTTTATGATTCAAGAAGGCGTAGTGATTAGGTCATAAAATTTCAAAGAAAGGCATTGAAAGTAGATAGGGTAAAAGTAGAAACCATAAGAAAAATTACCACCACCTACTTTAGTTAAGGCAATTAGGAGCTTTCTTGGACATGCTGATTTTTATAAAAATATATCAAAGATTTTTTCAAGATAGACAGACCTTTAACGAAATTGCTAGAAAATGATGTTTCCTTTGATTTTGATCATGACTGCCTGAATGCTTTTTGTATCTTAAAAGAGAAATTAACTCACTCCCCAATTATGATAGCACCTGATTGGTTTTTACCTTTTGAACTAATGTGCGATGTTAGTGATTTTGCAAGTGGGTGCAGTACTTGGACAGAGGAAGGATAGGAATTTCGTCCTATCTACTACGTGAGCAAAACTCTGACTGATGCTCAAGAGAATTATACCACAACAGAGAAAGAGCTACTCGCAGATAGTTTATGCTTTTGATAAATTTAGATCATATCTTATTATGTCTAAAGTTATTGTATACACTGATCACTCTGCACTTAGATATCTTTTGAGTAAGAATGATGCTAAGCCTAGACTGATTAGATGGGTATTATTGCTGCAGGAGTTTGACATTGAGATCAAGGACAAGAAAGGAGCAGAGAATCTGGCAGCAAGATCACCTCTCTCGTCTTGGAAGTGACCAACTAGGAGGTCCACACGAGGGAGAAATCAATGAAGAATTCCCTGATGAGAGGCTTCTACACTTTTTCTTCTTCCTATCCTCATACTCCGTGGTTTGCCGATATAGCTAATTATTTGGCTTCACGGGTTCTCCCCAAGGAAATGATTCATCAGAAGAAGAAGAAATTCTTCTCTGATTTGAAACATTACTTATGGGATGACCCTTATTTGTTTAAGATTTGTGCTAGATCATGTCATACGGAGGTGCGTGGACTTATCCTGAGGCGGAAGACATTCTAGAGCATTGTCACAAGGGGCCCGCTGGAGGTCATTATCAAGCTAATGGAACGGCAAGAAAGATCCTTGAGACAGGTTTCTACTGTCCTACTTTGTTTAAAGATGCCAGAAGGTATGTTGAGAAATGTGATGAGTGTCAAAGATCAGGTAATCTCTCTCGTAGGGATGAAATGCCTCCAGTATGTTATTCTTGAATGTGAAATATTTGATTTATGGGGGATAGATTTCATGGGGCCTTTTCCAGTATCCTTTGGGAATAAGTATATTTTAGTGCAGTTGACTACGTCTCTAAGTGGGTGGAGGCTCAAGCTTACCTACGAATGATGCTAGGGTAGTGGTGAAATTTCTAAGAAAACTGTTCACACGATTTGGCACACCACGAGCAATAATCAGTGATAGGGGCACTCACTTTTGTAACCAACAATTTGAAAAAGTGCTCAGTAGATTTGGTGTGACTCACAAAGTAGCTACCTCGTATCACCCACAGAGTAGTGGTCAGGTTGAAGTAACAAACAGAGAATTGAAAAGAATACTGTAAAAAACAGTTAAGCACTCTAGGAAGGACTAGGTCTACTAAGCTAGATGATGCATTATGGGCCTATAGGACAGCCTTACAAGACCCCTATAGGAACTACTCCTTATAGACTGGTTTACGGAAAATCCTGTCACTTACCTGTGGAGTTAGAACATAAGGCTTATTGGGCTATTAAGAGCCTTAACTTTGATCTTAATTGTGCAGGTGAGAAGAGGAAGCTTCAACTGAATGAACTCGATGAGTGGCGTCAAGAAGCTTATGAAAGTGCAAGGATTTATAAGGAAAAGATGAAGGCAATGCATGATCGCAATATCAAGCAGCCGAAGGAGTTCCAGCCAGGAGACCAAGTCCTGCTTTTAATTCTAGACTTTCGCCTCTTTCCAGGTAAACTTAAGTCTAGATGGTTTGGACCATTTGTAGTTAACCAAGTTTTTCCTTATGGTGTTATAGAAATCACACACAAGGACAAAGGGACATTCAAAGTCAATGGGCATCGACTCAAGTTCTACCTTGGAGGAGACTTTAATGATCAAATAAGGGAGGTTCACTGCTCTATGACCCCAGTCCATGAGCACTTATTGAACGTCGAGCTAACGACGCTAAACAAAGCGCTGGTTGGGAGGCAACCCAGCATTTTAATATTACTTCTTTTCAGTAATTAAAAAAAAAATTTCATTAGTTTAATATAATTTTGTTAATAATGTGTTATTGAGTCTTTTTATAAGTCCAATGAAAAAAAAAGGGATGCTTTAATTGGTGGATGAGCCCATGAAGCACCACATTCAAGGGAGTTCAATTTTCCTTTATGCATGTTTTTCTAGTGATTAGTACTAAATTTCCATGATGTAAGCGCTCGCTAGAACATCAAAGTGTTAAGTAGGAGAGTGGAGAATGATTTGCAGTGAAGAATCACAAATTTTAAGCCTTCTGACCAAAGGCTGCGGTTAAAGCCGTGCCATGGCCTTCCCCACAGCCAAGGTTAGAGGCCAAACTCACAAATTTTTGTTTTACGCATAAGCTAACGAAGGCCACGGGTAAGGTCGTGGCGTGCGTCCTTGTCTAGATTTTGCGAAAAGGGGTTTTTTACAAAGAAATCTTCACAAAACGCTTAAGTTCTTTCTTTCCTTTGACAAGAACTCCTATCTTCCACTCTCTAATTCTTATTCCTACACTCTCATCTATCCTTTAATCTTCAAAAATATCATCTCCCACTCCACTGCAATTGCTTTATCTACAGATTTAGAGGAGAAGAAAAGGGTTTCTCAAACTTCTCAAGCACTACACCCACTAGGTCACTTTGATTAATCTAGCACTTTTTCACCTAAATTTTAAATGTATGATTGCTCACTTTCAACTCTTCCTATCTTATTTAGTCTCTTTATTGAGTTTTTATGGCTAAATACATCTAATTTACAAACTTTTCTTAGACTAGGCATAGTTGTACTACTTTTGTCAAATTTGAATGCGAGTATTTCTAGTCCATATTTTGAGTTAGATAACTTATTTTGGGATGTTAATTATATATTTTAAGATTGAATAAAGCATGGGCTATATGAATTAGAGGCTAATTGTTGAGATTTGATGATTATACCCTTACATGCCTGTGTGACTTATATGTTTAATTTGGGGTTTGATTATTGAATTTCATGATATGAAATAGAAGTCTATTAGTGATAGGTGATGAATGGATGATGAATTTTGGGCAATGCAGTCTCTATTTGATGAAGTTTCAATTTTGTTACCCTTATTCCTTGGGATGGATAATTTTCGTAGGAATGTAGATTTTTCATGAATTATTGAATTGAGTAATATTCTTGGGGTATTAACTAGTCTAATAATGTGCATTTCAAAGGCCATATGGGATATTGAAGCTAGTTTAGCAACAATAACCCTGGTATACATATTCCTTATGTAGGATTATTAATTTGATTGTTATTCTCCTTTTACTCAAGGACAATTCAATTTTTATCTCCTATCATATGTGAATTGTAATCCTAACAATTTGAGGATTTAATACGGGTATGGATGTGGTGTTAATGACTGAATGTGCTTCTAGAGACCAGATTTTGTTGTAAGGGAATGCATCTTTATTTGGCCTACCTGTAAGCATTATTGATAATTATTTATGTTCTTATATGTAGGATAATGCCGAGAATAAAGATGGCAGGCGGCTCTTCAAGGTCTAGGTGGCCCAAGAGGCAAAGAGGGGAAAGTTTCTCGTCTCAATCACCTCATCAGCCACCTCCTGAACCACCTCGTGAACCCACATATGATGAATTAAGGTTCACCTCATTGGAGAATCAGCAGTGGCATTTAGAGCACATGCATAAAGAGATCATCATTGAGAAGGATGTAGTCGAGAATGTAGATGCCTACCTCCACATCACAAAGATGTTCGCCAAATTAGGTTGGGATGGATTGTTGAGGCTACCAAAGTACTATTACCCTGATCTTGTTAGAGAATTTCATGCCAACATAGAGGACAAGAACATGTATGGAAGTTCTTACTTGGTTACTACAGTACGGTGTCAGAGAATATTTCTGACACGAAAGGACCTGGCTAGAATATTACAATGGCTCGACAGTGATATTGAGGTAGTGTACAAGGGAAAGTTCAAGTGGTTAAGGAAATGGACACCACAAAAGGCTGGTAATAGATTCCATGTCACAGAGCAGTCTGCCCGAAGAGGAACCAAAAAATTCTTCAAAGCTAGTGATTTTTCCATCCCCTATCATGCCGTGATTTTCATCTTGGTCCACAATGTCTTGCCAAAGAAAAGCGGGAAAAATGAATACCGATACAGTGACATCTACTTCCTAGATGAAATGATTCACGGCACACAAGTTTGTGAAATGATCCACGGCACCCCCTTCTGTTGTTATGTGATTGGCCATATGGGGAATGTGGCCAATCTAAGCGGTGCCGAATCCTGTTTCGGATTTCTTCGACTCCAGTCCATTATTTTTGAAGCCTATGGAGTCCTATTGGAGGGTCAAACAAAGAGGAACACCGACCACAAAGACACAGTATCTGTTACGTGCCTGCAGAATATTATGCACTTGGACAAAATTTATGTGGTTGATACTATTGCATGTGGTGATGATCCACTGGCAGAAGAAGAGGAGATACAACACATGGAGCAAGGAGAGCCCTCACAGATATATAAGGATTAGTCTGTTCATGGCATGCTCCAGTCAATTTTAGGAGAGGTGAGAGGCACTCGATTTGCAATGGAAAGGATGGAGGGTCGTATGGAGTCTTTAGAGGACGGATGACATCGGTAGAAGGAAGGATGACTTTTCTTTAAGACGAGTTGAACACGTGGAGACCCTACCGCCATGATCCTTAGATCATGCTCACCTTTTTATTTTATATTTTCATTTACTTGTTTTTGTTTCTTTTAATTTGGGCCTGTACAATATATTCTCCCTAGCTGTCACTTTGGTGCTAACTAACTTTCATGATTAATGTTATGTTTATTTTTCATTGTGATATGCTGCAGTTATTCTTTAATTGCATACTATGACTCTTGGCATTTTCATTTTTGAACAAACCAACACGCAAACCAAGGGAAGTACTTGTTTTAATTTTCTTCTTTCTTCATTTAAGTTATTTTTTCACACATTAGGGACAATGTGTGACTTAAGTGTGGGAGGAAGATATCAATTGGTTGCTTTGATTATGTTGGTTTGGTGATTGTATAGTTGTTTGTTTGGCAGGGAATCGTCCTTAGTTTAAGGGAAACTTTGTCCAAAATTTTCTTTTGAAGTTAATGTGTTCAATCATTCTACTTGCGGAAGTTGTGGTGTCTAAATAGTTAGTTACAAATTTCCCTTGCTGGAGTTTGAATATAGCGTGCATCTTTGAAAATATCTTTAGCTGGTTAAATCAGGAATGGAAATTTGAATACGAAATTAGGAATTTTTACTTTGGAGAAAATAAGCTAGGTAAAGCAAGAGGAATTAGGTTGAGATTTTTGAAGTTTTTTATAATGGTCTTCCCTCTTTCTCTTATTATTTTTGTCTTTTTACCTAAAAAAGAATGGAATAATGAATCATTAGCACTCTGCTTCAATGATTCATATGCCTAGTAACTGGGAATTTTCATCTAAAAATGTCAATTTTCGCATCAAACAGTATTTGAATTATGAGTATGCATATAGCAAGGCTTGATTGAAGATGAGTTGCTCAAAAGGAGCAATGTCATTTCTCAAAGCTAAAGGCTATGAAAGAATTTTGTGATATAGTGAAGTAGTAGAAATATTTTTGTTGTTATAAAAAAAAAAAAGAGAGAGAGAGAGAAGAGAAAAAGAAAAGAGAATATCAGGGAAGAACATATTAAACTGTTTTAATCAAGGGTTAATTTGTCTTTCTTTGCTTAGCATGATGAGTATTTGAGGTAATTATGAATATTTTCGTGTTAGTTTTCCTGGGTTGGCAAAGAAGATATTGTAGAGATGCGTGCAGATGTTCCCTTTTGGCTGAGTCATTGTTTGAGTGCATTAGAGTTCATTGCTTGAGGGCAAGCAATGGCTCAAGTGTAGGGGGATTTGATATGTGCCACGGTGACATAGTCTTTTCTTAGAATTTAGGTGTAGGTTTGTGGAGATTTTTAGTTATTTTATCACCTATTTGTTTATTTTTCTCTACTTAGAGTCCTTGAGTGTGATTATTATTCATTTGGTTGTTTTTGACATGTTTTGATAGGTTTTCCACTTATATCTATGCTAATTGAGGTCAACTTGTAATCACCGCACTTAATTCACCACCAGATTCAAAGTTGATCTCTCGAGTGGAATGTTGAACATGCCAAGTGAAGTTATTAAGGAAGAATTACAGCTTCTGACCAAGGCCGTGGGTAAGGCCGTGCCATGGCCTTCCCCACGGCCAAGGTCAGAATGATAACCCAAGGAAACAGAAGAAAGTAAACTTTTTGACCAAGGCCGTGGCGCAGCCTTCCATGGCCTAGGTCAGAAGGTCCGTCTAGAGAAGCAAAACAAAGGTAGAGCTTCTGATGGAGGTCGCGGGCAAGGCCGCGCCATGGCCTTCCCTGCGGCCTAATTCCTGGAGTCACTAACTGACGCGTTTTGACGAGATTTTGAGAGATTTTAAGAGGGGGAATCAGCTGACAACAGGGGAGACGGACAGAATAGGGCTTTTAATTTCAAAGGAGAGAACGAATGAAAGAAACACCAAGCAAGAAGCAAGGGTTTCAAGACTCCACCCTCCAACGAATCAAGAAGGACACTTGCAAGGATTCTAAGTAAGAGGATCGTAGCAATAAAGGAAGAGAGATCTCCACAACAACACTTGAAGATTCAATTTCACCATGAGAATGGGTTTTATTGTTCTTCTTCTATTGATTGTTGAATTTTCTTATTCCATTATACACTGATTTGTTATGAACCTAGATGGGTTGAACCCTAGTTTACTTGTTGTGGATTGATTCAATTTGGTTAATGAAAGTTACTCCTTTTATCTAGATTTATTTGTGAATTAATTTCTTTGATTGAATTGAGTTGTGCACGCTCTTTTCTAATCCATGATTTCAACGTAAGTTAATTGAGAAATTACTTGGTTGAATTGAGTCATTTCAAAAATAAAAAGCTCTACAAGAATCATTAGAGATAGGATGGCTTAGGTCTTCCCAAGTTAGATTCAAACCTAACTCATTTTGTGAAATTCACAATTCTGAATAATTCTTTTAGGGTTTTAGTGAAGAAAAGATTCTTACTAATCAACTAAGAGGATAGGGAATATAATCCTTGAAAAAGGTTATACGCCACAAAATGGATTTTTGAGTCTAGAAAAATTGGTAACTTAATTAACCAGTGAATTGAAATACCACGACGACGACTAGGGAGATTCCCAATCTAGGTTCTTTCTTGATTAATTATTGAATTCAATTACGTAGTGTCCTAGTGTCATCATATTTTAGATAAATTAGATTATAATTTATTTAATTTTACAACAATTGAATTAATCCCCATTCGATCTTTTTAAGATTAAATAATAGAATAAGAGTTAGTACTAATAGTCATAATCCTTGTGGGAAACGATACCTGATATTCACCTACACTATACTATAGAAAGATAGGTATATTTGCCTAACGATCCGTAGTATATCTCGGTAGACATCAGTAAGTAGAATTGTTATCAATCATGACTAGCACATGATTATTCTCATTTATGAGAAATCCATATCTCTTAAAAGCATGACGTACTCTACTAGATTTACAAAGATATTGTGTATCTTGAACTTCCGGTTGTGCCTCATCAATATGTGTCTTAAGCTCAGGTTCCAACTATTGATAGTAGTTAGTTTGTGGTTTTTGAATTTATTCAAATTCTACTTTACTCTCTCACTGCCTTTCTCAAGAATAAAAGTTTTTTTCTAAAAAGATAACACGTCTTGAGATAAACGATTTTGCTTAAGGCAATTATAGAAGTAATATCCTAAACTTTCTTTAGAATATTTCATAAACAAACATTTATAAGATTCAATTTCAAACTTGTTTGATGTAATCAACTTCACATAAGCAGAACATCTCCAAATTCTCATGTGACTAAGAATTAATTTCTTACCATACCATATCTCATATGATGTGGTATCAATAGTTTGGTTGGAACTTGATTAAGTGTATGGGAGACGATTTTTAAGGCAAATTACCAAAACTAGATTGGAAGTGTAACATGGTTCATCACGGAACGTACCATATCCAATAGGGTACAATTCTTCTCTTTTAGACATACTATTCAATTGTGGTGTGTATAGTGGAGTCCACTATGGAAAAATCTCATTCCCCTCTAGATATTTTGAAACTCATGACTCAAGTATTCTCTACCTTGATCAGATTTCAGTATTCTAATGCTTTTGTCAATTTGTTTCTCGACTTCAAGTCTAAAAACTTTAAACTTTTCGAATGTCTTGAATTTGTGTTTCATAAGATACACATAACCATATCTAATTTGGTAATCCGAGAAAGTGATGAAATATAAGAAACTACCTTTAGCATAGATCGGTGTTGGACTACAAACATCAGTATGCATAAGCCCAAAAAGATCGCTAGCAAATTCACCTTTTCTAATAAAAGGTGTCTTGGTCATCTTACTAAATAAACAAGATCGTATATCCCAAATGATTCACAATCAATGAATCCAAATATTTATTTGATATAATTTGGATATACGTTTCTCATTTACATGACCAAGTTTACAATACTAAATGTATGGTTGTTTCATACTATCTAATTTTTTATTCTTAATGTCTATGTTGAGATTGGACTTATCAAGTTATAGAATAAATAAGTCATTGTTTAATGAATTAGTACCACATAGAACACCATCACGTGAGAATAATATTTATTTTTTTGAGTAATGGTAAATGTATCTACATCTTATGTAAAAAAAGATATTAAGTTCTTTAATAGTACAAGAACATAGTAACAATGTTAATTCGAGAGCAAGCCCAATTGACAAAGAGAGTGTATAAGTCCCTACAATTATTGTCGTAACTCTTGCTCTGTTCCTTACATGTAGTTCGACAATCCTTTTGCCTATAATCTACTATCCTTAAGACTTGCATATTTGTGCAAATATGGAATCTATATCCGGTATCTAATACTTAAGTCATGATAGTAGATAGGTTTATCTCAGTCATAAACATACTAGAAGTTAAAATTTCACCAAGCCTTATCAACTTCTAAGTCTTAAATGAACCATGCAATACCCTTTCCAATACTAATTGTTTTGGATTGGAAACACATGCCTATAGACTTGTCCATTTTGATCATTCCTTTATACTTTGTCATGGCTATTTGGGCTTTCCCACAACTAGCCACGAGTTTCCTCTTGACAAGCAATAATGTGTTCCTTGATTCCTTGACAATTGCTCTTTAGATATCTCATATCCATTGGTCCTATATTGATCATTTTATGTTGCTTTTATAGCTTAGGAGTTATATACAACACTATGATACAAGCAGCAGTATCATTATTGTATTTATGAATCTGGTATGCATTTTTATTTCCTAGCTATCATTGTGACTTGGGACTTGTTGAATTAGGATATCAAGAACTTAACCTACATTCATATAGTTGAGAACTACTCTCAAGCTTTGAATTAGTTCAAGAAATTCATATTAAAATGGAGTCTTATAAAGTGAGTTACGTGTTCACATGATTACACATTCTATAACTAAAAAATAAAGGTAGAATATGATTTCATATTTATGAAATAAACAAAACCAAATAGAAAATACATGGACATAAAAATTTTGGTTTTGCTTCCACTATTTTATTCAAATCAATATCCCTCATAATTAATTCAAGAATTTTCATAAAATTCTTAGTGCGCTAGGATCCCATTTTAATTATTTTAATCTTGAACTAGTTCAACAAATCAAAAATAATTTCAACGGGTAGGTAACAATTACCAATTATAACTTTTGTAACTCCTATACAGTAAGGTATCAACTTTTGATACACATATCAAATACGTCTCCCTGAAAAAAGGAAATGATGCATGTAAAGTCTGTGGTGCACAGGAAACAGACAAACACATTTTCTTTCAATGCCCGGCAGCACAGGAAGTCTGGAAAGAATTGGGAGAACAAAAACCAGATGGAACAGTCTTCAGTAATTTTAAGGATTGGCTAGCAGGGACATTCAAAGTAGATTGTCAAAGTACGGTTGAATTAAAAGTCATCATCATTTGGTTAATCTGGAAGTCAAGGAATGAAAATATATTTGAGGATGTGAAGAGGACAGCAAGACAGATAGTTAGCTATGGCCAAAGCTTTCTACAACATTTTCATGCAGCCCATGCAACGAGATTGGTTTCTATTGGCTATTGTGAACAATCTGGTTCTGATAGCAAATGGAAACCACCTCCTGAAAATATTCTAAAACTCAATGTGGATGCAGCCTATAAAGATGACGTAGCAGGCATAGGAGTGGTTGTCAGAAATTCGAATGGAGAATTGGAAGCAGCAGTAGCAGAGCATATTTCTCATTGTGTTGATGCGGAGCATGCAGAAATGCTAGGTTTTCTGAAGGCTATTGAATTTGCAAAGGAAGTAGACCTCACACACTTCGAGCTGGAAGGAGATGCAAAAAATGTAGTTACAAAAATCAACAGCAATCACCAAGATCTTTCCATGACTGGTCACATAACAGAGGAGATAAAAGGCTTACCAAAGGCTTTTCCTAAGGCGGGAGTCTTTTTTGTTAACAGAAAGCAAAATGCACCAGCACATGAGTTATCCAAATTAGCTCTCTCTACTGTTGGTAAAAATGTATGGTACTGGAATTTTCCCACAGTTGTAAAGAACGCTGCTGATTTTGACTTACGTTACATGAAAGTTCATTTTATAAAAAAAAAAAATATGTCTCCTAATTTCTTACCTCAAAGACATATAACCTTGAGTTAGCTCAAAAAGCCATGAGCCTTTCGTTAAATCAGACCCATTATTTAGAGATCACATCTTATAGTATAACCATATTCTAGGTAGAACAACCTTGAGTTATCCGAACAAGAATTGTTTAAACTATTATAGTGGAAGGCAACTATTCTTGATTTAATATTTTTAATTAAATCAAAATATTATTTAGAGATCATATCTCATCGTAAACATGTTCTAAGTAGAATAACCTTGAGTTAGCTCAATAAGTTATTCTAACAAGAATTGTTTAAATTATAATAATAGTTATGATATATTTCTTTTATTTAAATCAAAACCATTATTCAGAGATCATATCTCGTAGTAACAAATATTCCTGGTAGAATAATCTTGAGCTAACTTAACAAGTTATCCTAACAAGAATTATTTATACTATAATAATGGAAGCGATCTATTTTTTTGTTTTTCTTTATTGAGGGATAAATTATGGTCTCATCGTGTGCATATATCATATATGAAATTAACTTTTTGATCAAATAAAGCATAATATATACAATAAAATAAATCACATTATTTATCAAATATAAAATCACATTTGATATATCATGCAAATAAAATAAATCTCATTATTTTATCAAATATAAATTACATATAATATTCAAATAATCACGTTAAAAGAATATATAAAATTTCAATCATGAATCTATATGTATATTAATTTTAATCGCATTAGAATTGATTTAATTGAATAATTTGAGAAATTTTTGGTCTAAACTAATCAATCAAAAATTATTGGCCAACCAAATAAAGAAAGGAAGAAAATCAGGGACTTAATCGTAAAAAGACCTTTTCCCATTTTTCAGGCGCTGTCAAATGCGCCTTTTGACCATATATTTTTTCAATTATATCTGGCATCAAACGACGCCGTTTTTCTACTGGTGCGGTCAACCACACCAATTGTCAAAACGACGCCGTATTGTGCGGTTGCTGGCGTGATCAAACAGCGTCAGTTGATCAGACCAATTTCCTTCCCTTTTTTT
>JAMWEH010000854.1:0-37060 GCA_024721245.1 Mitragyna speciosa | reverse complement strand
CGAAAACCAAATTCAACAAACTAAAACAAAAAGATAAAAAGGATAAATTGAAAACCAAACATTAGAAAACCCTCTCAAGACCCATTCTACTTTTCGTTCTTCATTTTTCTTTTTTTTTACCATCTTCATTTTCCATTTTTCCCATTTTCCTTCTTTTCCTTTTTTTTTCTCTCTTTTTTTTTTCTCGTCCCTGTTTCTATTTTTCTTTCTTTTTCTCTTTTGTCATTTTTATTTTCTCTCCTTCTAATTATCTGATCCTCTCTCTCTCTCTCGTTTGCTTTCCATTTCCCTCTCCGATCTCCATTTTCTTTCTTTCTTCTCGTTCCAATCTTTCTCTCTATTCTCTCTGCACTCTCCGGCTTCTCTCTCCCTCTCTTCTTCCAGCTTTGACTCACCTTTATTCTCTCTCAATTCTCGTTGTTTACAGCTTTCTCTCATCCTCTCTTCTCTCTCAGATTCGTTCCCTCTCTGTTTCCCTCTTTCGGTTTTCTTTTTATTCTCACTAACTCTCTTCTCTGGTCAGTCTATCTTCTTCCCTCTCACCTGGTCTTCTCTCCGTCTTTCCCTCTCTCTCTGTTTTTTTCTCCCAATGGCTCTCTCTCTCTGGTCTCCACTCTCCAGTTCTCTTTTTGCTTCTTCCTTGCCCCCCCTTCTCTGATTCAGCCCTCTCTCACTCACTCTCTGGCTCGGTGGTTTCAAGTTATTAAGAGGACGAATGAGGGGCAATAGAGGGAGAATTTGAGGGCTGTGGTTTTGGCCGAGAAATTGATGATTGGTTGCTGAAATTGGGCATATCTTTTGTGACTGTTGATGGCCAATTGTGCAAGTGGGATTCTGTGTTGTGCGTACGGCCTTGGTGATTTTGTGCGTTTGTGTTTGTGATTTTGATGGTGATGGCAGGGGAGGAAATGGCAACGGTGGTGAGGTGATGAAATTGGGTGGATGGGTGGCTTTGGGTTACTGTGATATGTTTTCTGCAGGTCACTGGGTCGCTTGGATGGCTGGTGGGTTATGGCCGTGAGCTAGATAGGGATGTTATGGAGGTTGGGATGGCTTGAAATTGGGATTTTTGGTGGTGAAGAAGACTGGAATTTGCGGTGGAGAGGTTGTCAGTGGTGTAGCAGGGTAGTGGAGAATGATAGAGCTAAGTGACAGGGGAGTGGGGGGCTTGAGACTAATTTTGCGTGGCCTGGTATTTGGATTGGCTGGGCAGTGCAATGGGTTTGGCTGGGCAATGGAATTGTCGCTGGGGGTGATAGCTGATGGAGCAGGGTGGTTGTATGGAGGAACCGGTTGAGATTTTGGGTGGTTGACGGTGGTTTCGATAAGATTATAGGACTGTTCTGTGAGGAACGTTGCTGTGGTTTTTGTTTTGTGATTTGTGAGTTTCTAGGGACTGAATAAGGCTGTGATTGGCAGTTGATTTGGAATGATTTTGCAGGTTTACTTGACTCTTCTGTGGCTGGTTATTGCTGGTTAATTGTGATGATTTGGGCTGTAATGGTAATAATTGAGTTGAATTGTGATTGTCTGGGGGGTTTAGGTGATCACGATCATGACTGTTTGGTTTCCGTAGGTGGGCTTTGGCAACGGAATGGGGGTGGTAGCTGAGTGGAGAAAATGTGGTGGTTTTGGATGGAGGCTCCTGGTGTTGTTTGATGGAAAAGGGAGGAGGGATGGTGGCAAAGCAGTGGAAATGAAAGAGAGAGATAGGCGGTGAGAATAAAACTCCAAGAAACAAACAAGCAGAATCAAATTCATAAATCAAAAATAGAAAAATCTGAAACACAGCATAGCAATGAGCTCATAGACAAACAAAAAGAAGAAGATAGAAACTAAATTTCAAAGAATACTCAATTAAGATTCTAAGCAATCAGATTCACAAAATTATGGAAGAACAATGAATCAAAACAAAACAAAGAGGAGAACAATACCTGTTTAAGCTTCAAGATGTCTGGCACTGTTCCGATGAACAGTAACTTGAAGAAAAGAGATGGCGGTTGTATGTGTTTGGTGGTGTGGAGTGTGTGTGTTTTAATCTAAAAAACACAAAAGAAGAAGTGTTTTAGGGTTTCCTTTTTTTTCCCTCTTCCTAAGTGGGGGTATTTATACTGCAATTGTCTTGTTGGCCAAGAATACTGTAAAATAACAGAAATGCTACCGGTATTAAAAATGCTAATTTTATTAAAAAATATTTTTTAACCTCAAATTAAAATTAATACAAAGAATCTGACAGAAACCTCTAAATTTTCAAAAAGAATTCATATTAGATTTAAAAAATAAAAACTAGAGTTCAAAACTGATAAAAACGCGCTCGGGGTGTAAAATGACGGTTTTGCCCCTGAACAATGAAAATTTGTAGAAAAATAGCTATTGACCCCAAAAAATCATCAAAAATTACAAATAAGGTTAAAACACTAGAAAAGGCATTTACTGACTCAAAATTTGACAAAAAAATGAACTTAGATTGTAAAATGACGATTTTGCCCTTGGGCAATGAAAATTCACAGAAAAATAGTTATTGTTCTCGGAAAATTATCAAAAATTACAAATAAGTTTAAAACACTAGAAAAAGCATTTACGACTCAAAATTTGACAAAAAATGAACTTAGATTGTAAAATGACGATTTTACCCTTGGGCAATGAAAATTCACAGAAAAAATAGTTATTGTTCTCAGAAAATTATAAAAAATTACAAATAAGCTTAAACTACTGGAAAATGCATTTTTGACTCAAAATTGGTGAAAATTGAATTTAAATTGTAAAATGACGATTTTGCCCTTAACTGGTACAAAAAATAAAAAATACCAATTAAATCCAGAAAAATCATAAGAAATTAACAAATTTACATAAAAGTAAAAATATGAATTTAAAACCCCCAAAAGTTGATAGAAAAATATTTACAGATAAAATTACTATTTTGCCCCCCAAATTATGGAAAAATTAAAAATTTGTCCCAAAAGTGTAAACATGCCCCCTCAATGTTTGAAAATAAATGGTGTGTCAAAATTTGGTATCTACAGGTATAGATGATAGTTAGGGTAGCTGAAAATGAAGCTGTTTTGACAGCTGAAGCAGCCATGCTGCTACTGTAGCAGGCTACAAAACGCAGCCTGCTGCAACTCCTTTTTTTTTTTTTTGATATTCGTAAAGGACAAAGAAAAACAAATGGAATAAAAAAAATAAAAAATAAATAAATAAATAAAAATAAAAATGTGGACTCTTTAGAAAAAAATAAAAAATAAAAGAAAAATAAAATAAAACTAAAATTAAAATTCAGCATTACTAGAAAAAGAAAATTTAATAATAATAAAAATTAAATGTTAAAATTACTTCATCATTGAAAAACATGTGATAGACAAAAGATACCATTTGAAATAAGTAACAAATATTTTTTTAAAAAATTATTAAATATATATATATTTTTTATAAAATCTATAAGTATTAAATGCACATATAAAATATTTCACACAAAAATTCTTAAATAAAGGTGCATTGGAAAATGTGACATAATATGCCCAAAATTTATGAAAATCACAAGAAATACTAAATGACTCTTAAAAATCACAAAAATTTTACACAAAATATATTATCACATGAAACACATATACTGAAGTTTTCACTCAAAAATTTTTAAGATTAATGCATTCTTGGGAAATGTGCCCTTAATAAATAAAAAGACAAAAATTAAATAAATACTAAACGACCTTCAAAAATTATGAGGATTTTGCAGAAAATTTATGAATATACAAGATGCATATATAAAATTTTTCACTTGAAAATTCTTGTAAAAATAATGCATTGAAAAACGTGCCGTTGAATTAAAAATCTTAAAATTTTAAATAAATAATAAATGACTCCCGAAAATCATTAAAATCATAAATAATGATAAAAATAGTAAAATTATGTATTTAGAAAAATAAAATAAAATAAACTAATATTTACATGGTGAAATTACCATTTTACCCCTGACGTGGCGAATTAGTCATAAATTGCATGAAAATTGTAATTGACCCCCGAAAAATGAAAAATATCCCCCCTAAAATAAAGTAACACACATATTTTATAAAAAGGTGTGTCAAAATTTGGTGTCTACACTTGAGTAATTCATTCTCAACTCTCTCTTTAATTTCATAAGTTTGAAGCATGAATTCTTGCATAAAAGTTGAAGTTTTTGTTGTTTCACTAGCCATGATACACTAAAAGCTTCATCTAGAATGTAGATGAAGCTAATGAATTGTAAAGCATGATTTAATCAATCTTAACTTGCTAAGCTTGCACTTGTTTGTTTACTTGTTCAAGTTTTAACACTTGTTTTTGCTTGTCATCAAGTTGTTATTTAATATTAAGAAATGCATTTAACAATGGAAAATGAACAAGTGATGCTTGAATTATTCATATAGAAATAATGAATGCTTAAATGAATAAATATAATTCATGTTTTAATAAGATTTCATAATGATGATAGTTGGAATCTTGTCATTTTCATAGTGAAAACTAGTTATGATTCATATGGAATTTGATTCCTAACAAGATAAAGTAAAACCTAGCAAGTCTTTTTATGCATCTCATGATTGAAATTCTATATTTTAAACATTTTAAACATTTGAATTCTTTCAAGTTATTTGATATCATTTACCTGTTCTGTTGATATTTCATTTCCAACTTCCATATCTCATTGTGATTTTGGATTGATTAGCTAATAATATTAGTAATAAACCCTTCGTACTTGCTACTATTTGATTCCTCGGGGAATTCAACACCTAATATTATAATTGACTCGTATACTAACGGAATAATGGGAGATTAAGTTTTTATTACTTGATTTGTTTGTATTTTGCTTAAATTTTCCTAATCTAATCTACACCACGTTAGTTCATATGAAACTATTCTGTTGAACCGCTTGATTTTTTTGAGTTGAGGCAAAAATGAACGGTGTTTGAATGCTTACGGGTTTGGGGGTCAGTCAACTATCTAACCAATTAGACAGATTGATACGAAATTGGGAGAATGATGGTTAACCCCCCACACAAATTTGTTTATCCAGACCAACATTTCTTTGTAAAGATGCAAGCAACAATAAATAATCAGAAATACAATTAAGAGGTGACAATGACAAAGTGTCATTATTATTGGAAATAACCAGATGAAGTGCACAAAACGTAAAAGAAAAAAAAAAGAAAAAGTTAAATAAAACTTGCAGACGCAGTGGAACGCAAGTGACTTGTTAGTTGATTGCTCAACAAAATAAATTCAAGGAAGAACCGCATGCAGATTTGGACCGTGACATTCCATGGCCAAAGTGCCATTAGTATTTAGTAGCATGACATCTGAAAATTCGTAATTAGCAAATAGCTTTGCTGAATGCATCACTCAAGGTATTAATCTATATACTCTTGTTTCAAAAGATTTATATTGCACAACATTTTAGTTGATTGGTAAAGAAGTTAAACAGACTATCAAAGGCGAACTTCAAAGGAAAGCAAAGAAAAATGATTTACATAAGCATGTTTCCATTCATGTCACAAAATTAATTAAAACTACGCTAGCCAAACTGTTAATCATGTTAAAGCCACTTAACATTTGGAGCAAATTCGTTTTGATCATGTAACTTTTTAATTTTCTCTTTAGTCTTAAATTTATGAAATGTAATTTTGAATTACCCACCATAGGATTTCACCATATTGAACTATCATTCTCTACCTCGTCTTGCATGTTATACCTGAGGAATCCATGCTGGCCTCACAAGTGCCATTTTGAACCAGTTGATCATCCAGATTTAAAGGGCTAAAAAAGGAGAGATGAGATTGAACTAACAAAACTAAATTTCGAATGACAAAATGATGTCATTTCGGAGTGAAAAGTAGTTAAACCACGCATTAGTAGAGTTACACCAGGATTTTGTAGAGTTACACATTTTAACTGACCTGTTATGTACACTCCAAATTGTCTAAAATGACAAGGGCCCAACTTACGAGGCCCTGAATTTAGGAATCCAAGAGTTAGATAGATAAATTTTAAAAAACTTAGTTCTACAGTGCCTAACCCAAAGATCGAATGTGCATGCTATAGCTTAATTTTGTCATTACCTTGGCTAGAATTACTTTAAGGTCTCGTTTAGTTGGCTAGGAATCTGGTTTAGTTGGCTAGGAATCTGGGTTGGAAAGTAATCTGAATCTAGATTTTTAAAATCTTGTTTTTGGTTCATTTTTTTACTTGTTTGGAAAGTAAAAACTTTTCTTAAACCAAAGAAAGTAGTGGTAAAATACTAGGATTCTAAATCCTCTCCTATTGTTGATATTCTAATTACTTTCCTTGAGAATTTAATTAAAAGATACGCACAGATATTTTAATCCTCTCCCTACTCTTGAACATAATAATATCTCTCTCTTCCAATATCATCGTAAATCTCAATATTCCCAAATTTCACCCAAATTCCTCCCTCATCACCTTTGAGATTTCTCACATCATTACCCCTTTCTCAATTCTTTCAACTCCATTAAAGGCTCTTGTACTTCAGTGGATTCAATTCACAAGAGGGAAATACTAAAATCCCAGTTTCAAGATTAGATTTTTGGACCAAAATTGATCTGCTTTTTTTCTTCTTAGGCGATATAAAGATTGAATTATGGGGTTGAAGTTGAGATGGGATTTTGTTCTTTTCTTTGCAAGACTGAATTTTTAGACCAAAATTTGATCTGGGTTTTTTTTTTTTTCTTAAGTGATATAGTCCAGTGTGTTCAATCCAAAGAAAGTGAAATTGCATTGGAAAAGTTTGAATTTTGGGACCAAATTTGAGGTGGGATTTTGCTTTTTTTATTTTCGGTTCTTTCTTTCCCTTTTCTTGGATTGGATTATGGTGAAATCTTTAAAAGAATGGTTCATCAGTGGTTCATTTAGATGGTGAATGATGAATCAACAGATGAGTTGATTTCTTGGAGTCAAACGCAAAGCAATGGCTTCATCATCTGGAATGTGTCTAACTGTAACTTTAATCACTAAACATGATATTGTTTTTATTTTTTACATCACTTCATTAATTTGGGTGGTTGTTTTTTTCTCTATGTACCTATTTATGTATTTTTTCTTTAGTTTAATTACAAGTTTTTTTAATTGATAGGTGACTGATTTAAAGAATCTTTTTATGAATTGATTAATTTAAAGAATGACTCGACTGGATTTGGCAACGAAACGAAATTTAATGTATTTGTTGATTTCAAGGATGGCTTAATTGGATTATAAAAATAATTTTGATTGTTTTATATAATACATTAATAAAATTAAATTATTAATTAAAATATTAAAGAGAGAAAAGAAATTATAAAGGAAAATTAATACTTATTAACTTATAATTTGTTAGGGTTTAGTTATATAAAATAATATTATTTAATGAAAACTTCTCACATATTACAATTATAGGGGCATTTTTGACCATACAGTGCAAATAGACATTAAATTACTTGTTAACATTATAATGAACCAATCATTGTAATATAAATCTAGATAATTTTCATACAAACATTCCTAGAAATATCCAAACATAATGAAGAAATCATTTTCTATGGATTTTAGATTCCGAAGAATCAGATTCCGCATTAACTTTGCTTTCCTATCAACCAAACAAAGCCTAAGATTCAATTTGACATCTTGAAGAAGAACTTAAAATTTCGGGCACCAAATAAACTTTCTCAAATAATAGTTCAAGTACTCTCAATGTTGTTAAACATATATTATAGAACCCTTTTTTTTATGTTGAAGTTTAAATTCCGTGTTCTAATACACTGAGCTATGGCTTTGGTCCGCAATTAGATTATTAGCATGTTGCTTGGGATGAAATAATATTGTCCAAATATGTTTATGGTCTTATCCTAATTCGCATCTCAACATGAGTGTAGATTATTATTTGGTACAAAATTTGTTAATCTAAATTTTTCTTGTAATAACAAAATGCTAAAGACAAGTTATTAATATATTACGACCTTGAGCATTGTCAATTATCAAACATTTCATATTTTTTCTATTTAGGATGTGGGACGCTGCAAATCTGTACTTAATGGCTTTGTGTACTTAAAAATTCCAACCTAAATTTGGGCCACACTCTCATTATGCGTTTGCATTGTTATAAAACCAAGTTTGGGCCCACTCTCATATTTTTCAATGTAGTATGCAAAGCGATATAATTACTGTCACGTAATAACTTTATATTTTTATAAAATCCAATTCAAATCTGATCTCACCTAATTGTGTATGCTTCTAGAGATGACTTGCACGACCTTTAGATATGATATTTAGTCCCACAAAGGATACAGTTTATGTATTTCTTTGTATAATTGTGGCCTAAAGCTATTGGCTGAGTTAGTTCATGCATTCCCTTGCATGGTTACGATAACATTGGGTAAGTTTTTTGCTCCTTTGCAAAGACAACAGCGCTAGGTGGTCACTGATGCCATCTTTAATATTCAAGATAAAGTGCCGGCTCAATAACTTTGGACCTCAGCCATTAACCTAAAATACTCAACCAATATCTTAATAACCCACAAAATTGAGAATTGTCTATAAATTTAATATCTTCTATCTTTCAATGAGGGATACAGGATGTTACATTTCTTTTGTCCTAAATTGGACGTAATCTTAGATGCGCGTAGAGTCGCGATGATTATATTGTTTCTGTCTTGTTATGAGAAATATTCTGGTGAAGAGAAGTTACTAAAAAATAGTTTTTATAAAAAAAAAAGTAGAAAGTTTTTTTTTTTTTAACTAATACTAAATCTTACCTTTTTTTTGTAAAAGTTATGATGACTAAAAATCACCATATTCATTGACCACTTTTTATTGGCGTTTACCATATGTAGTCGAACTTTTAGTTCAATGGCGGTATGCATCGTCAGGCACATTGTTGCCATAATAAATATCTAAAAAATATTACAAATTTTCCTCAATAAGTGATTGTTTATAGATTTGATATCTTATCATAGATATGTGAATGTCAAAAGATTTATGTTTGAATAAAAATTGATCATAGGTTTTAGGATTAAAAATTAGCAAAAAGGCCTCGCTTCTAATTTGGAAACGATGTTGCATGTTAAATATTATTTCTTATGGGCACTTCAAAAGGTTAATCTCTTCATAATTCGAAGGCCTTATCAGTATGTGAAAGAATGTTACTATATTTCTTTTCTACAAACAGCAGAAAACGTGGATACTAGTAAAATTTGTACAAAGAAAACATGGAAAAACAAGAAAATAACAAAATCTGTAATCCAACATCCTTGAATATTGCATTAGTTGTATATATGTTAATGAACCTTGCACAACACTGAAGATTTTATTTTGATGTAAACAATTTGAAACCTAAAATAGCCACGAGGCACTTGCCTTTAGGCCAAGATCACGTCAAAATTAAAAGGAGAAAACCTTATTTGTGTTTACATGTCCCCAATAAACATTGAAATTTACAATTTCTAAAGACAAAAAAGAAATCACATCAAGGAAACAAATCAAAAGATAAAATTCTTTCGCCCATTATGTTTCTGACATAAAGGAACTTTTCTATACGTACATGTACAAAATCTCGCAAAGACGCCAATTTCCTTGGGAGACTTACAGTCTATGCAGCAAGATAAAAATAGTAAATAATAGACAAAAATTAGAAACGTAATGAGTAATGAATAAACGAAAGTTACATATATAATTACTGTGAAACAAACAATCAAGAACTTTGTTTTGTTTGTCTGAAAAAACAAAGTTTTCCTTTTGGTACTTTCCTCTTGACTCTTTTGGGTGCTCACCGGAAGTATCACCAATTTCATTGGTTTTACAGAAACTATGACTCTATATAGTTGAACTTTCTTGAATCCCTTCTTTCTCCCAAATACAATGGCAAATTTCAGTGATGGTGCATTCAAGTTTCTCCACAAGTTTTTGCTATTATTTTTTATCACCATTGCAACAGGGGAAGATATTTTCCTAGAGTGGCACGTCGAAATTGATACAACAATCAAACCAATTACCTCAGTTAATCAACCGGTAAAAATATGATCCCAATTCTCATTTTTCTTTCTATACTTTGATTTTGAGATTTCTCCTTTAAGGTAGACTTTTGTTATATTGCGTGAATATGTTTTTTTTTTTTAATGCTTTAGGTTATTACCATCAATGGCATGTTTCCTGGCCCTCTTATCAATTCTACAACTAATGACAACATTCACATCAATGTATTCAACAATTTGGATGAACATCTGCTCATGACATGGTAAATGGTTTCTAGATCTCTTCTTCTACCAATGTACAAAATACGTACTTTATTCTCAATGGCCTTTTGAATCAACTACTATTTTTTAATCATGTAAATTTGTCTTTTCGAATCTCAATAGCCTACAGAAGTGGTAAAATAATAAACTTTACATGGTTAAGAAATAAATTATGATGGAGTTTTATTAGCATCCAAACGCTACAGAAGTGGCAATTCTGTGGCTTTGGTTAACCTAATGTGCAAGTTACCTACGAAAGGGTAAAAACATGCTCGATTTTCTATATTCATTAAAATATTTACCTTTATCAAATTATCTCAACTATTTACAAGAATAAGTTTCTGAAAAGGTATTTATTTCCAATTTATAGCTCTCTATAGATAGTTTGAATTATATTCTTATGTTTAGAACAGTTATATTAGCATTGTAATTCCAACTTGACTGAAGATATTTAGAACAGTTGTATTAACATTCTAATTCCAACTTGACGGAGATGTTTAGAACAGTTATATTAGCATTCTAATTCCAACATGACTGAGATGTTTGTGACATGTCATTTAAACCGGGACGGAAGTGTTGCATACGTAGCATTGATTTTAACCAAGGTATTCTAAGATATTTAGATTCCATTTGCTTACCACATTTTTGCGGAGAGAGATGCTAAAATATTGGAGTTAGGATTTCAAAAAATAATCATAAACATAGGATTCAGTTTCTTTTATTTTTTGGATCAAAATAAGAGTATATCTCATTGATGATAAAAAAAAAAAGAAAAAAAGGGGAAAAAAAAAAAAAGCATAGGATTCAGTTCGTTAAAGGATTTTGCTAAATTTGCTATGAACTTGTACTTGCAGGAATGGCATTGAACAGCGACTAAATTCGTGGCAAGATGGAGTTTCCGGGACCAATTGCCCAATTCAGCCAGGAAAGAATTGGACTTATGTTTTTCAAATGAAGGATCAAATTGGGAGCTTCTTTTACTTTCCTTCCACAAATTTCGAGAAGGCTGGTGGAGGGTTTGGCCCTATTCGAGTCAATAATCGATATGCCATAAATGTGCCATTTCCTAAGCCCGAAGATGAGTTTGATCTTCTTATTGGAGATTGGTATCAGGATAGTTATAAGGTGACGAATTTAATCTATTAATATAAGCTCATTGATTGATTATTAATTATAATCTTTTATTTAATTTTCTGTGTTTCTTGGAACTTGACTAATGAGCAGGATGTTAGATCCCAATTGAACTCCTCATCACACCCACCTACTTCCCCTACTTGGATGCTTATGAATGGAAAGGGTCCTTTTGGGAATCCATTTACTATGGCCCATGAATCCTTCAGACTCTCCCCTGGTAAATTCCATCAAAACTTCCTCATTATTTTTATTTTATTGTAACCATGTAGTTAATAATGAACCATGAGCTGGTGAGTGACCAGTAGCTGTATTAAAATATTCAATTACTTGCTAGTAAAATATTTTATTGATCAATGTAATAAATTCATCGATTACTTACACGGCCATGGTTTATGAACTCTGTTGTACTTTGTTCACAAATTGAGTTAGGGATGAGCATAATTGGAAAAAAATCAACTTGCCAACTGATTTTGAATTGACTTTAAAAATTCAAAATTGGTAATTCAGTAAATCGGTGAGTAATTTGGATATATTGAATTCAAAAAGTCAAAGGAAATTTTAAATTGGTATTACCGATTTCGAATTCAATTTAATAAATTTTTATTTTCTTATAAATATTCTTCTTACATATGTATGATTAAATATATGAATTCAACTTATATAACTAAGTGTGGATATGTATTATAATTAAAAAATATAATACAACTACAACCTCATAAGTACAAGTAAAGAGATCTAGTTTATTCAATATTCTAATACTTTCGGCTTTCATGTGATTATGACCATGTTTTCGCTGCAAATGTACAAAAGTTTCTGATGGACTGTATAATATTAATATGTACAGACCAAGTACTCATTATCTTTTTCCTATTACCCAACAAAATTTTCTTGTTTTGGCGTAGCTTTTTTCAATAAATTCCATTGCTTTAATTATTTGTCATGTTCTCCTTTTGCCTTTCATCTTATCCTTCACTTTGATTATTTTGTTTCTAGGAAAAACATACCGATTCAGAATTTCCAATGTTGGCACCACATGGAGTTTCAATTTCAGAATACAAAATCATACGATGTTGCTAGTGGAAACTGAAGGCTCATACACCCAGCAAATTATGCTGGACTCTCTTGATGTGCACGTTGGGCAGTCCTACTCTGTTCTTGTCACAACTAACCAAGACGCTGCTGATTATTACATGGTGGCCAGCCCTAAAATGATAGCTGAGACAAATAACAGTACCCTTGTGGCTATTGGAGTGCTACACTATGACAACTCTACCACAGCTCCAACTGGACCTCTTCCAAGGGGGCTTGATCCATTTGATATTAACTCATCCATCACCCAAGCAAGAACCATCAGGTAAATTTTGTTATAAATAAAAAAATAATAATAAAATGATCTGAGATTTTCGTATTCTTGTAGTTTATTTTAATTTCTGCTTACTATCATTGCAACGGGAGCTCAATTTTGCATGTGTTATATGACATCGGTTAATTTAAGAGGCAGTCTTTATGTAGAGATTTAATAATATAGAAATGATTCTATCATTTTTCAGTAATTAGTTAGATCCTTAAATATACTCTGTCTATCACACAATGGTATTTGCATGTTTTACTTTCTTTGACATATATCTTTTCAGAATTTGTGTAGCATGTTTTTAATTGATTATAAAAGATTAGTGATTGAAATACACTCTATTAACATCTTTGTAAAGGTTAAAAGAACAAAAATAAAAGAGTAAGACGTTAAAACATAGAGAGGCGAGAGTGAATTATTAGTTAACTAAGTAGAGGAAGTTCACATAGAGTGGCACTACATCAATTATGCATTTAAGCTTTATGTGTAGTAAGATACGGCACATGAAAATTCATATGTCAAATTCTTTAGCACCATCAAAGATTTGTTTCCCCTAAAATTAACCACCACATCAAGTACCAAAAACAAATAATTTCAAACCAATTCTATTTAGAAACTCAATTAATTACAAAAGATTATTGAATTATGTAGTATAAACAAATCAAGCATTAACTAGAAAGTGCAATACTATTGTTACTAAAACTAATATAGTTATTGTTTTCACAAAAAAAAAAAAAAAAAAAAACTAATATAGTTATTTCACCCGTGTAGGTGGAATTTGACCACGGGAGCTGCAAGACCTAACCCACAAGGGACATTCAATGTATCTAATGTGACTCTATCACAATCCTTCCGCCTCCATGGAGGAAAAGCTGCTGAGATTGACGGTGTCCTTCATTATACAGTAAATAATGTGTCATACCTTACACCAGATACAGCTTTAAAACTGGCTGATTATGCTCAAAATGGCTCTGGTGTTTATTCTCTCGATAGTTTCCCTGTCAAACATATCTTGTCACTTGCTGTTAAAGGAACTTTTGTCGTAAGTGGGAGCCACAAGGGATGGCTTGAAATTGTCTTTATGAACAATAACCAAGCTATAGACTCCTGGCACTTGGATGGATTTGGATTCTTCACCGTTGGGTAAGTATGACACATCAATTATTGGTTCATTCTTTATAATTAGTTAGTACTCTGTTAAACAAACATGATAATTGTCCTACGATCAAGTAAGTCGAATCTAAGCATGTACTAGTTTGTTGGAAGTTACACATTTGGTCTCATTTTCTCCAATTATTCAAGAAGCCATTTCTAATGTTAATTATTAAGTTTTGTTTCCCCCAAACTCTAGTTATGGCGTTGGAAACTGGACTCCTGAATTCCGTTCTACATACAATCTTTATGATCCGGTCGTCCGTTCTACTGTTCAGGTGATCAGTTTACTCTCTTAAACACACACACAAACACACACACAGACATATTAATCCACACATAATCTCAACAACTAATTAATAACGTGCATGATTCCAAATTTGAGCAGGTGTACCCAAAAGGATGGACAGCAGTTTATGCATATTTGGATAATCCAGGGATGTGGAACTTGAGGTCACAAAACTTGAAGCACTGGTATTTAGGCCAAGAGCTCTATATTAGAGTTTATGACCCTGATCCCAACCCAGCAAAAGAACGACCTCCCCCAGAAAATCTTTTATTTTGTGGTTAGTTTTGTGCTTAATAAAGCTTTACTTGACATTTTTCACCATCTAAGTTTTGCATTTCAGTTATCCTTCTCGTTAGAGATTTCTTTTTTATTTTATTTTATTTTATATGTTGATTATTATTTGCTTTTGCTAAAATTTTTGCAGGAATAGTGCAAGCACCACCTCCTCCTCCACCACCTAATCCACAGCCAACACCCAACCCAGCAGCACCACCTGCCCCTAAGAAATCCACTGCAGCAACTTCACATATTGAATGGTAATAATTCACTAGTTGATTAATAATGCTAATAAAATCATACACTACTAAGGCAAGGATAGATTGACACAATGTGTACGCTGATTGTTAGAATTTAATACACCAATTGGATTATAATAATCCAACTATTAGATCAGCTAATATAATTATATTGATTATGTTTGTTGAATGGGATAATTACAGAAACCTCCCCTGAGGTTTCTGACAATTACACCTAGCACCCCTGAGGTTTGAAAAATTACACTAACCTCCCCTGGCCACTTAAAATGACTATAATAACCCTTGACTTATTATTCTTATTATTATTTGCAAATTGATTTATGAATTTAGGGTTTGGAAGTTACAAAGTTACTAATATATAATTGGTTTTGGGTAAATAGATTTGGATGTCTTGCTAGGGAATATTTATGAATTTTGCCTCTATAATACGGTTGCTTGTGATGGTGGTAACTGATAAAAATGGAGCTAGCGTGATATGGTGGTGGTAGTGGTTGTTGTTCAAGTGGTAAAAACAAGATGAATTTTTTATTTTTATTTTCCTGATTAGTTGGCAGTGGTGTACCGGTGTTGGTGAGATTGTTTTGTGGTTGCTAATGGCGGTGTTCATGAAGTTGGTGGCGGTAGTTCAAGTGGTAAAAAATATATATATTATTTTTTTTGGTTTTTAGATTAAGAAGGGCAAAATTGGATTTTCATTTAAAACTTATGTTGATAGGGGAGGTCTTGTTACTAAAACAATAAATGTAAGGGAGGTTTGTGTAATTTTTGAAACTTAAGGGGTGCCAAGTGAAATTGTCAGAAACCTCAGGGGAGGTTTCTGTAATTATCCCTTGTTGAATTTATGAAAGTTAACACTAAAAATAGGCCAATCAAAGATACGAGAAAATACAAAATTTTAATCGAGGATATTATGACTCTTGTTTGGTTTTATATGCTTAACGAACATGAAAATTTGAGATAATCCAAATCTTGAATATATTAAAATTTCAAACATATAAAGATGTATTAAGTTGGTGGAAGTTAATACTACCTTTTTACTACAACCCTGTTTCTTTGAGATATCTTTTCAAATTACGTGTGACAAGAAAAACATTCTATTTCACTTGACTAATTTCCTCTTTATGCTCTTTGTCAGGTTTCTAATCATCATTTGCTTTCTCCTGGCTCTCTAAAAGGACGAGTAATTCTGCAAAGTGATTAGCAATAACGACTGATACCAAAAATAGTGTTGAATTTTTTAGTTTTGAAGGTTAAAAAAATATGAATCAGTACAAGATGTTTATTTGTGAATGAGTTCAAAAGTTGGATTATTGTCGTCTCGACTTTAGAATTGAAAATCACAACATATTCTTACCTTTTTACAAGTTTGCCAAAAGAATTCTAGTAAACATTACACAAATCATGTTTTTCTGCTAATGACTTGAGAGATATTGATGTTGATAATTCATGTTTCGTACTCAAGTATCAACTAACTTTTGTGGCCACTAACGAGATTTTTTTTTTCCATTTCAATTTTGTGATATGGAAATGCCTAAATTATAAAATAAATGTATGATATTTAGAACATTTTGTATTAAATAAGCACAAAAAAATATAGAATAAAAATTGTTAAATGCAAAGCATTGCTTTCAATGAAAAATTATCCAAACTCAGTTGGATATCAAATTTAAATATACTAAAATGTCATACGTAAAATACAGTGTTTCCATTAGTAAATTGATGAGAGGAACAAATCATTGCTCTCCAAGTTTGCAACCCGTGATTCCTTTTGGTACATTAACAAATGAATCTTGTATGAAGTCATGCTGAAATGGATATTCACATCACTAACTACATTGCGAATACTTATTGCACTAGAACAATAATATAAAACTGTTATGTGAAAACATCTTCCGATTATACAAATAATCTAATTATCTAATAGTTCACTTTAATTGTAACACCTGAAACTTTTGGTCAATGCTACACCTAATTCTAACTTTTACATAGTAGTCCACTTTGATTTTTAGCACATAATTTTTGTCAAATTATGCTTGAAAAATGGTGAATTAAGTCTTAATATCAGTAAGCCTTTATTTTTAGCAAAAATTCAAGCATTCATTTTGGTCGTTTTTGTGGTAATATGTTTTTGTCCAAAACAAAAACAGGGTAGTTAATGCTATGAATACTGTTGATCTCTTTCAAGAATGGAATAAAAACTTTTTCACCCGGGGAAAAAAGAATACTGAAAAATGCAATGGGAGACACCAAAATAGAAAACATTTAAATTAACTTAAATATTTTTGGACACGGCATAATTATCTGCATTCAACTCAAGGTGATGCTTTTTGAAATTACAGTTCTATATTCCTAACTTATTGTGCAAAAGTAGAAAAATAGGGTTTGGAAGAGGGGGATGGCAGTGAGGAAGAAGCGATTTGCCAAAAAAGAAAAAAAAATCACATGAGGTAATTGTTCAATTATTGTTCTTTTGAAAACTTTGGTGAATTTTTACTGAGAGATATGATAGTCTTTTAATTCGTCAAGAGAGGAAAGTGTAATTATCTAAACTTGAGAAGATCTTTTAATAGTTAGGCTAAACTACGGATGTGGTATGTGAAACTATTCCAAATAAAATAGTAATACAAGACGTTTTTAATTAAGTCTAAAAAATTGGACTTTAAATCCAAGCAAAGCAAGAAAAGGTTTATAAAGAAAATATTGATGAGAATTTTAAATTTCAATCTTGTAAACACTGTTAGGGAAAAGGGCACGTATGGATTATCATATAGGAGAAAAATAGATGGGTTAATTATATTTACTAAGGTTTGTCCATTACAAATCGAACCTCGTGTTTTTTGAAAACTAAATCAACCCCTGGTAGTAACTTCTGTTAAGGGAGGTTAACGGATTAAGCAAAAAGACGAAATTGCCACAGAGAAATGAATCGTAGAAATTGGAATGAAAAATCAAAACATTTAAAATGAAAAAAAAGCCTTGCTTCATAATGATAAGAAAAACTAACAAAAAAAGGCATAAGCCTTTTTCCACCATACGAAAAAAACCAAAGACATGTCTCTTTCTTTCCATTTTCTTTCCTTAGCTCTTCGTGAAGACAAAACAAATGATTTTTCAGTGATTTTTTAGGCAATCTTGGTGGGAAGAAATCATAGAAAATATTGGCAAGATCATTAGACAATGTAAGACAAAGAAAAAACCTGCTCTAGATCACATGGAGGAGTGAACCAAGGGCGAAAGGTAAATCGTATACCTATTGCAACCATGCATGGGTATTTTATTGGTCCAGACCTTGAATATTGACTATCTTAACTATCGATTAGACATTGATTTTTAATTTGGTGTGTTTGGAAATAAAATTATACGGTAGTCGAGCCACGAAATTTGGGGGTTTTTAGAATACATGCAAAGGTGATGCTTTTATTGCAAAAGAACATAATATTTGGTATTTATTTCATGTAAATGATGGTATGATGTCGCATCATGTGAGTTGAATTAGAACTCTAGGGCAATAGATTCATGAAATTGGGGTTTTTGTATATTGCATTCAAAGGTGAAACCCATTTGAATAAAAAACTTAATCTTTAGTGTTAACTGGCTGTAATAAAGTTCCATAGTTATGCATGTGTATGTTTCCATGTGTTAATTGGCAAACTTCATGTAGGCCAAGTATTGCAAAGGGAATCATCTGTGCATGGTAGAGGTTCCCCAAAATGCATCTAGCATCTGGAGGCGGATGATAAAGGTAAGGGACCAAGTTGAGTCACATATAGGTTGGTTTGTTCAATCTGGAGATGTTAATTTCTAGTTTGATAACTGGCTTGGTTTGGGTCCTTTGTCTTCCAGATTGATTAATATTTCTGATCATAAAGTTAGTTTTTTTGGTAGGAATGGGAGTTGGGATTTGGATAAATTGTTGCAATGGGTTCCAGGAGATATGGTTAGTATGATACAGGGAGTCCTTCCCCCTGAAGGTCAGATTCCAGATAGAATGATTTGGCAGCCAGCTCAATCAGGTGATTTTCCCTCAGGTCAACCATTGAGATTATGCAAGGTACTTCTGCTCATTCACTTGCTTTCTCGAAAATTTGGCACCCGGGAATTCCTCTCAAAATTTCCTTCTTTGTTCTTCGGTTATTAAGGGATCGTCTTCCACTTGATTCTACATTGGGTAAGTTTGGATTGCTTATTACTTCTAAATGTTTTTGTTGTAGTAATCCTAATGTAGAAACACTAGATCATGTTTTTTTTGTGAAGGGGAGATTACTCAATGGGTGTGGAAGTCATTTGGAAATGTTGTGGGGCTGAGGTATGTGGGATCTTCAGTGTGGGGGTATATTATTGCATGGTGGTTGTTAGGCAGTTCAAATAAATTCATGGAATTTGTGCATAGAGTGCTTCCATTGTTAATTTGTCAGCATTTGTGGAAGGCTCAAAATTTGGCGATTTTTGAAGGCATGATGGTGCAAAAAGAGGTAATTTGTGGTGATGTTTTCAAGGAACTTCAGCAATTATTTGCCTTTCAATTTCTAGGTATGAGGGCTTTGGGTGATGCCTGGAGAGTTTTTTATGATCATTTAGTTGAAGTTAAAAAAGTTAGCAGATATAAGCAGATTAGATGGTTAAGACCAAATCATGGGGAGCCGAAGCTTAATATTGATGGCTACTCGAAGGGTATGTTAGGAGGTTTAGGAGGTGGAGGAGTTCTCAGGGATGCCAATGGAGATATTAAATTAGCTTTTTCTATCAATCTTGGAGAGGCTAGTAGTATGAAGGCAGAGGCTAGAGCTCTTTTGTTTGGCACTAAATGTTGCCTAAATTATGGTTTTTCACTGTTTATTGTTGAAAGTTATTCGCAAGCGACAATAGCAATGCTCGTGGTCTATTTGCAGGGAAGTCCAATAGATTTCTTAGTTAGAATGCCATTTTTTGCAATTGCAACATTGTTTTCATGAAGCTAATCAGGTAGCTGATGCACTGGCTAATGTTGAGTGATGTGTGTCTAATTTATAGGTATTTCAAGAGTAAATTGTGTGGTTTTAATTAGAAAAATTTGGTCTTTTTGGAGTAATTTTATTTGAGGAAAGTAATTTTAGGAGAATGGAACTTATTTGTATTGTTTTTGGCAGGAAGAAGTGAAGGAAAGTGGATGGAATTAAAAGTGCCAAGAAAGAACAAAGACAGTCAAAGTTCCAGACTGCTGTTTCTGTCGAACTGATCTGATTCGATCAAAATAGAAAGTATCACTACAGAATCGCGATTTTAGCGATTTCTTTCTTTTTTCAACTCAAAAACTTGATTTTCTGGAAGCCAAAACACGAATAAATATTGGGGAAACACGAAAATAAGAAGGGAAGCGATGGCAACCCTAGAAAAACACCTTACAACACAAGAATCATCAAAAAAGAGATTAAGAGGAAGATCAAGAACTCAAGATTCTAGATTTTTATCCTTCTCTCTCTTTTCTTTATGAATTCTTCAGTTTGTATGGATGTTATTATTTTGAATTGTAAGACCATGAGTGGCTAAACTTGTTATTAGGGATTAATGCTTAAACATGATGTTCTTTTGATTAATCTATTTATGAATCGTGCTTTTATTAAATGATGATTGTTATACTTAATGCTTAATCATGCTTGGCTACCATGGTTATGATTTATGTTGTGTTGCGCATTGAGAGATGGTAGTATAATACATCTACAATCATCAATCTAATTACTTATTGGCAAGAGATTGTGATATGTAATTAGATACCCATAAGAGTTGCTCATATAGCCTTCTTAGGTTGATTGTCTAACGAGTTAGCACCATGAGAGTTGGTTAATTTATTCTGAAAATTGATCTAAATAAGGTGTAGTCATTAAACATCGAGAGAATTTAATTGTTGTTTATTGGAAAAACTCGGGTCATAATAAAGCATGGGTAATTTATAGATTAATTAATTGAATTGATTGTGGGTAAGTATTAATTCCTAATCTTCGTGGGTTGATTGATTCTTCTCTAGATTTAATTGCTTGTGTGATTTAGTTTAGCTAATTTAGTATTAATTTAGTTTCAAAGTACTCTTAGTTGAGAATTTACTGTGAGTTTCTTAACTTCAATTGGAAGCCTTAGACAAATAGAAGCGATTGATAGGTGGCTAAATAACTAATTCTTGTGGAAACGATTTCTACTCATCATTATATTACTTGTTACGATTCTGTATACTTACAGAAATTGTCACAACATTGAGATTACGCATGATGGAAATAAAGTCTACACTCAATTGGATGATCTTCCAAGGCAAGCTAGAGGTCTCTTTAGATTAGATAAATTAGCGTTTCCTTCTTTTCATAGAATTAGATCAGATTAGCTTGTAAAGGGAATAGTATTCCTTATTTAATTTATTCATTTTCTCCTTGTATTATTTGAGGTAAGGTTCATGTCCCCGTCATCTTTATTTTGTTTTTATGTTAATAAAATTTAGAGGTGGCGGTCCTCCCCATGTACGGGGTTTTGCCAAAAAAAAAAATGTATCTATTGTATGCGAGTAATGTGTTTAGTTTAAGTCCAAATTGCCTTATATGAACAACTTATGTTACTTATGATGTTAAGTTAAACGCATGTTACTTATGATGTTAAGTTATGTAAGTAACTTAAAAGCTTTATGTATGAATAATGTATGTTGAAAGTTTACATAGGAGAGGTGGTTGATAATGCAAACTCCAGCAAGGTTAGTGTTGAAAATTAGGTTGCTAATGATGAAATAGGTAAATGGAGAACAAAAGAACATTAATTTTAGAAAATGGAGAAAATGGTTTTTTTATTTCGTGCAAAGGCATTAATTTTTGTCACAAAAGAATGTTTTATTTAGTGTTAATTGCATATATAATCTTAGGATGTAATATTACATGTGATGAGACAAAAATCTAGGGTAACTGATGCATGAAATTTGGAGGTTTTTAGACTGCAGGGAAATGTGAAGTTTTTTTTGCTTAAAAATTTAATCTTTAGTGTTAGTTTACTGTAGATGATCTTATGATGTCACCTTATCTGTGTTAAAATGGTACTCTAGATATATGCATGTGTAGTTAGGTTTATTTGAAAATTTGGGTTTGAAACTTAAATGTTGCTGATAAATATAGAAGAATGTATATGTATTTTGTTGTTGAATTGAACTTAATTTAAATTATTTGAAGCTTAAATTTACATGCATGGTGAGTTAGGTTATAATATTACAGCAGTATTTTGAATCTTGAATGATGATAAAGTTAGTAGCTATGTGTAAGTAATGTGCTTAGTTTACAAAAGAGAAATGACTAATAATAAGATATTCAGTAGGTTACAGTGTGTAAAATGAGGTTGCTTGCTAATAATGAAACACAATGTATAAAATACAGTGAAAAAGGAAGATGGGGAACAATAATAGCAGTGATAAGGGCACAAATAAGAAGTTCAACAATCAGAAAGGTCAAACATCAAAAGCACCAACAAACAACCCCAAGTCATCAGTTATAGATGATGGCTTAGATACTGATGATGAGTTATATGTGATGAGTGATGATGACGAAATATGTGTTGAAATTGATGATGAATTGTACAATACAAATGTAACTGAAGGTATAAAAGATGAATCTGATGGTCGCAAAGAATTATTTGATTATGAATCTAATAGTGATGTACCAACTGAAAATGATTCCAACAGTGAATTTGAAAATGAATTGATGGGTTCTTGCTTAAATGGTGATGAATTCTCAATTCCAGAAGGTGAAAAGTTTAGGTTGTTACAAGGGATGATGTTTAGGGATGTTTATGCCTTCAAGGAGGTCATGTATAAGTATTCTATTCAGTGGGGATTTAAACTGATTAGAGACAAAAATGAAAAAAATAGGGTGATTGCATATTGTGGTACTAAGGGATGTGATTGGAGGGTTCATGCTTCAGTTATGCTTGATGGTGTAACTTTTAAGATAAAGACTTGTAATCTGGATCACACATGTGTGATGAATCAAAAACTCAAAGCTTCTACTAAGTGGATGGCTCAAAAAATAGTTGGCTTGCTAAGGTCTTATTCAAGTGCAAAACAACAAATATTAAGAGATGAATTGACTAAATATGGTGTCCATCCCACTGGGATGCAATTTTTTAGAGCAAAACAAAAGGTAGTTGAGCTAATTGATGGAAACCATGTTGATTCTTACACCCTACTGCTTAAGTGTTGCATGATGATAGTGAGAACAAATCCAGGGAGCATTGCTAAGATTGAAATTGAAATGAGTATTGGTTCGGTTGTGCCTTTGGTGAAGAGTATGAGGTGAAGGATAATGAGGTCACTTACATTGTGAACCTCAATGCTAGGACCTATGATTGTAGGGTTTGAGATTTAACAAGAATCCTATGCGTCCATGTTGTAATTGTCAAACTTAGTAGGAGAGATAAGTTGGAGAAATATTGTCATGTTAGCCTTTCTAAGGAAACATATTTGATGACTTACAATCGTATCATACATCCAGTTGGAGATGTGAAGTTTTGGGCTACAATTGATGTTCAACTAGCAAAAGTCAATCCACTTGTTCTTAGAAGGAAAGCTGGTCGACCAAAGAAGGCAAGAAAAAGATAGCCAGGTGAAGCCTCTATGGTAGGAAAAAGGTCATCTACTATCACTTGTGCTCTTTGCAAGAAGATTGGTCACAACAAAAGAACTTGTGAGGGAGATCCAAAAAGAGATAGAAGAGGCATTTGGAAAAGAAGAAAGGTGAGTAACACCACTAACATTATCGTTCTTTCAAGGTCTACCATTCTAATTTCTCTGTATGTCTTATTTGTAGATGAATGAACAAAAAGACAGCATGACAACACAAAAATCCAGTGAAAATCAGATGCCAACACAAGAATCTGTTGCAAATCAAGTGACAGCAAATATAGTAGCCTCTTCATAGCACAACTCTAACAACAATGTATCACTTGAAGGCATGTTTCGAAGTAGAAGAGCCTCATCCTTACTTGGTAAAATGCTTGTTTTGGGTATATTATGCAGAGGGAGGCAGTAAGAGAGAGTGCTAAGATTGGAGAATCAGTTCTAGAAAGAAATGGTTCACAACGTATCATCTCAAACTGCCAAGCCTGCTAGGGCCAAGAAATTAGTTTAATTGTTTTGCTCTGTCAGCTTGTATTTTGTTTCAAACTTGCTGAAGCATTTTTGCTTAAAACAAGTTGTTGGATTGATGTTAATGTAGTTTTGCTTAAAACAAGTTATGGATTGATGTTCTTGCTAGATTAAGCTTATGTTCTCTGATACTATATATGTATATATTTTGAATTAATCAAATCTGTTGAGCTGTTGAAATTTCAATATATTGAAGTTATTTGTTGTTGGGTATTGTTATGATTGTTGCGGGATGGTGTTATGGCATTGTATAAGTATCAAGTTAAACAATTAGTTTAGGTATCAGACTACTTGTTTAACATCTTAATTACACAATTAGTCTAGGTATCCGCATGGTTAAAATCACTCAACATACACAATGAATACTCTGCACGCAAAGAAGTTACAAAGCAGTGCAAAATTACATTTTTCAATGAACAAAATGTAAATTTTCAATAAACAAATGTAACTTTTCAATGAACAAATGTAACTTTCTAGTGAACAAATGTAACGAGTGACTTTAGCCATGCGGATGCACCTCAAAAGGAAGCGGACGAAGGAATGAACGTCCGCTTAGAGTTGGTAGTGGGCATCTAGTTGTGACAAGTTGGAGGTGTGTGAACAAAATGTAAAGTTTCAGTCAACAAATGTAACTTTTTAGTGAACAAATGTAACTTTCTAGTGAACAAATCTAAAGAGAAACTTTAGCCATGTGGACATCCCTCAAAAGAAAGCGGATGTCCGCTTAGAGTCAGTAGCGGGCATCTGGGTGGGACAAGTTAGAGGTATCTGAACAAAATGTAAACTTTCAGTGAATAAATGTAACTTTCTAGTGAACAAATATAAGGAGAAACTTTAGCCATGCGGACATCCCTCAAAAGGAAGCGAACGTCCGCTTAGAGCCAATAGCCGGCATCCGGTTGGGACAAGTTGGTTGTGTGTGAACAAAATGTAAACTTTCAATAAACAAATGTAACTTTCTAGTGAACAAATGCAAAGAGCAACTTTAGCCATGAGGACATCCCTCAAAAGGAAGCGAACGTCCGCTTAGAGCCAGTAGCGGGCGTCCAGTTGGGACAAGTTGGATGTGTGTGAACAAAATGTAAATTTTCAGTGAACAAATGTAACTTTTTAGTGTACAAATGTAACTTTTTGGTAAATAAATGTAAGGAGTAACTTTAGCCATACGGATGCCTCTCAAAATCCCTAATTCTATTAGCAATTAGTGTCAACAAATAATTATTGGCAGTAAACATCTTCATATTATAAGGAAGAAAACAATCATTTTTTCTATTCAAGAAATGTAGTAAGAAAGTACAAAAGATGTGATTAACCAAGATTAGCAAATCAGTGAATACATAGCATTTTAGCTGATTGTCTTAGCCATCAAGACTACCTAAACATCAGCTACAAATTCAGGTTCAAGTTTCCTAAACATCAGCTATAAATTGCCTAGAAATGGCTATAATTATCATCAACAACAATCATTCTTCAACTTCTCATCATTTTTATCAGCTGTCCAAACAAAAATGCAACCATCAAGATTAAATTCACAACAACCAACATCCTTAACCAGTCAACACCAAATAAATTCCCAATTCATCCACCGTGTCCTGCTACCTCCAAGTTTGTATGCCCAGCAAAAATAGTAGTATTTGCTCTTTTGTTAAACTTTGGATTAAAGCTTACTTTATCTTCTAACACAGCATGGTGAGCTACCCATTTCAACCACCCAAGCACATCACACCCGTAGTATAGCCTCCCAAGATTTTTTTCACTATTAGACACCAACACAAAAGATCTTCGATCGCATCTGCACCTTATGTTATCAAATTTTATATTTTTAGCTAGTGCATTGTTACTTGAAGAAGCCATATCTGCCAAAAGTAAAAGAATGAATTAGAGATATTACTTAGACTTTAACAACTAAAAGTCACTAATAAAATGAGTTTAGGCCACATTAATTGCAAGGATATCATAACAAAATCTACTAAAAAATCAATTTAAAAAAAAATCCAATCAGTTAAAACCTTAACAATCCACACTGTGTTGAGACTATTTACATGCAAAATTTGATAAAATATCAACGATATACTCTTTTGGGTGTATTTTGCAGCTAGATTGCTCGATTGAATCCCTAGCCAAATTCTGATCTTGGTTCTTTCACCCAAGAAGCAAGTACCGGTTCTCTTCCCTTCTTCAATGGAAGAAGCAGCTGCTTTGGCCTTCTTATATTAAAACTTCCTTTGACCAAAGAAACAAGTGCTTAGGTTTTCTTATTTAAGCACAAGTAAACCTTGATTTTTTAATCTACCACATCATGTTTATGGGGTATTTTAGTCTTTTGACAATATCACTTTAAAGACAAGTTAATTTGATGAGGGCAGTTTAGGGCTCTCAAACCTAAAATTTGCTGATATCAGCCATAAACATAACGTCATCTAAAAATTTGGATGTCTTTGTTAAACGTTTGACCAATCAAGGGGTTTGATTTTAGTTTTGTGAAAATACAGGGGTCATTTGGTAATATAGTCTAACCTTAGGGGTCGTAAATGTAATTAACCCAAAAATAGATTGATGTAACTCAATCCAAATTGGATGGTATTAATATAATTATATGGAACAATTATTATTTGTAATTATTTGGGACAACGTCAATATATGTGATACGAGATGTGATCTAGCCCATACTCAAGTTTGAAGAATGGAGAAACCTGACCCCTAGTATTTCTTTGACTATACTATGGATACTTTAGGTAAGTGCACTTATCATTCCCATAGTACAATGTATAGGAATATCGTATGTCAATTCCACAAGGACTATGTGAGTACTAATACTAACCTTCGTTCTATTACCAAACCGTCCAACACAAATGATGAAATTAAAGGAAATATGAATAAACAAAAACTAACTACCTAACTAAAGCACAATCTAGAAATTAATAGAGAGAATGGACAAAAATAGAAATGAATCTAGGTGTGGAATTCCCCTAAACCAAATTTGTTATAACTATAACATGATTAATGAACAACAAAATCGCTTAGACTCTAGAATCCCTTAATTAGGTTTAATCTTTTTCAAGTATTAGCCACTATCTGATACGCGCGGATAAATGTGGAATTGCTTGAAAGACCAAGTATGAACTTCGAACCTTTCCCCTTAGATGAACTAGACTCTAGAATCAGCACCAAAGTCTTGAACACGCAAGATGAACAACTCGAAAATTCAAGGAAGCTTTGAACCTCCTTATGGAACGAACAAGAACTCAAGGAATTAGCACCTAGAAAGCTTGATCAAACCAATAAGGCAACTCTAAGCTAGGGTTTTGAACTTGGAATCACTCTACAAGTTCGGAGGTTGTTCTTAATTAGCAAAGAACAAAAGAAGTACTCAATTTGAGAACTCACAAAATTAATTAATCATCAAAACATATATATTTCGTATGAATAGTACCCTCTATTTATAGGGTTACATAGATGATTCTAGAACTTAGAAAATAAATCAACTACTTAAACCTAAATATTAACTAATTGAAACACTTAACTTAAACAACTTGTAACTAAATAGAAGTCTGAAAAATAAGTAAAACTAAGTCTAAAAAAACTTCCAAAAGATGCCACAAACATTACTTGGGCTTGCATGTGGGCTTCCAACTCAAGATGGATTAAATGGGTTTTTGAAGCTCCAAGGAAGGGCAGCCCGTTTGAACTTATTTTTAGCAATTTTTCCCTTGGTCCAAAACTCTTGGTTAGCCCAAATAAACATGAAAAATTGTCCAAGCTTCCATTGACCCAATAGCACAACTTCCTTGCATGAATGAACAACTTGATCTCCTTGTTGAGAGCCTTTCTTGTAGTTGAACTTGATCCACAACCAAAGTTTCAACTCTTAGCCCAATGAACACACTTGAGAAGCTTGAACAACAAATCCATTAAAAGGCCCAAAGCCACGATGAACAACCCCTAGGCAGCAACAAAGCTTGAATGTTTTCACCATGATCAATCGCTATTTAAGCTCATCTTGAGCTAAACGAGTTGCTCCATGACTGTGTCCACGCATCTTGACTGAAGCTGCTCCTTAGATCACATCAATCCCTCCTCCCTCGAAAAAATTCGTCCTTGAATCTGCGAGGTCAAATAAACTAACATTAGTACCTAGAAGATTGATAGTGAAGCAAACATGAGAATCAAGTGGCTTAATGCAAGAACAAACACAAGTATCCAAAGAACTTTTGTTCATTAAGGATAAAATAAGATAAAACTCAGAAACACACATAGAAAGCATATAGATAGTTTGACTCCTGCGTAAAACAAACTTGCTAAGATGAAAACCATCCCTAAACTCATGCAAAAGAATAACACGATTTCCAAAGTCTATGCAACCATAATTGGACTCAAAATAACATGCATTAACAAGATAAAAATTATGATCAAATAAAGACTCTAGAACAAAATCTAAATAGAAACCACTAACAACATGCAAATTTAGAGAACGTGGGACATAAAGATGATATGTAATAATACCAAGTGGACTATGCAAAATAACCCTAGAATATAGAAAGCATCATCAATCAACTCACTAGAATAATGCAAACAATATAACAAAAATACATGAATATTGTCACAAATGAGAACATTAGGATATTTTGCATGAACAAACACATAGAAAAAATAATTTTTAGAAGTTAAAATCTTAAGATAAACAAACTGAAAATTGTTATTTTGACTCCCTAAAAATTGTGTATATGGTCTAAAATAACTCAAAACATAATGACAAACACAAGAGTTATCAATATGCCTTGGATAGAAAACATCCACTAACATGCAAACACTAAAACACACAATATTGCATGATATATCACATAAAAGAAACTAAAAAATGTCCAAAAAAGAATGATTAAAAAACAGAAAATCATTTGGACTAATTGCATTAGATAAATTTAAACATGCTAAATGCAAATCGTCTAAACTAACAAAACAAAATATGCAAGAATGAAATAAGTTGCAAATTAAAAAAACTAAAACATGAAAACTTAGGCCACAAATTAGTTGAATCCATCAAAGTTGTCAAGCTCAATGTGGCGTTTGAACTTGGCTTCAACTCCTTCACCACGGTTTTGCCAACTTCCAAGCTTCTTGAATGACAACTCACTACAAAATAGCAATAATGTGGCGTCTCGCCATGAGTATCAACCTGCAAAATCACCACAAAAAGACTAGAAAAAGAGTTATAAAGTGAGTTAGCAAAATACACTTCTTCCTTAGAATACATGGATACAAGAGTTATTGATCTAACTAGCAAAACACTCTTGTTTTCTCTTTTCTTTGCTCTTGTAGAAGAAACACTCTCCTCACTCTTTCTACTTTGCACAACTTCCCTCTCACTCTTTTCCTCATTCTTTCCATTAGCTTGCAATTGAAAATCTCTTGCAATCTTCACTTGATCAGAATGAGTTTCAGATGGCAAGATTGGATTAAGAACAATTTTTCGTTCATTCCACTTAAAGGAGTAGTTGTTCTTGTATCCATCATATGAAACTCTTCTATCATATTGCCAAGGACATCCTAAGAGAATATGGCATGCTTGCATTGGGGCAGCATCACACCAAACTTCATCTTTGTACTTGCCTATTGAGAAAGTAACAAGCACACGTCTAGTCACTTTGATCTCTTCTTGATTATCAAGCCAATGAAGTTTGTAGGGCTTGGGATGCTCCACAGTATCCAAATGCAACTTATCTACAAATAAGGTACTAGCAACATTAGTACAACAACCACTGTCAATGATCATGCTACAAACCTTATTGAGCACAATTCAACGTGTATGAAAGATGTGCTCTATTTGTAGTGTCTCCTCATCCTCCTTAGGTTGCACATTCAAAGCTCTCCTAGTGACCAATAATTCTCTACGTTCACCACCTAAGGAGCTTACTTCTTCAGTATCAGAATCATACTCCTCATGCTCCTCATCACATGTTGGATTACTGGTCACCTTTGTTTTCCCCTTAATGGCAGACTCCACATCATCCATGTGGCTGTACATCTTTTTAAACTCCTCTTGCATGGTCTTCAATGTAAATTGGATGTCCTTCATTGAAATATCTCCTTGCTCAACCATGGTCAAGTAAAACCTACAAAAAACAAGTTAGCACAAGATAAACAAAAATAAAAGAAATTGCCTCACCACTCCCTTAGTGTATACACTCAACCCTCGTGTATCACTCAAAGAATTGTGGCTTTTTCCCTCAAATGTGCTCACCCCTAAGCCTTTTACCACTCTTGAGTAGCTCCTTTGTATGTCCTTTGATGAAAAGAACTAGCTCAACCTTCCTTGTATAACTCCAAGAATTCAAAACCACGAGAGTAAGTGTAGAGGTCAAAGAAAAATAAGCTTAAAGTAATTGTTTGATCAAGAGAAGTTCAAAGAAAATAAGTACAATCAAGATTGACTCAAGAAATCACAATTAGAAAACTCTAATGTGTGGTATTCTTGTGTAAAAAATCTTGATTTTTAATGTTCTCTTGAAAGAAAATAATATTCTTGTGCAAAAATAAAAACTACTTTCCAAAAAGAACAAGCACACACAAGAATACGACTTTCCTTATTCAAAAATCACTATACTTTCCTTTTTCTCTTAGCACTGGATCTTGCTTTTAAGGAAAATAGAGCACTTTCCTTTTTGGTTCACACTTGCCCTTACTTTCCTTTTTCCTTGTCACAGCTTTCCTAATCCTTTTGGACTAGGATTTCCCTTTTATTTAAACACTAAATCAGCTTCTTTTCTTCCCCTTTTATGATCAAAACAAGCTGGAAAATTTCAGAAAATTCGTAGGTAATAATCTGCCAAAAATTCTAGCAACTTCAAATTAATCAAGATTCAAGAATCAAGTTCAAGAACTTGCTCCCATCAATTTCAAGCAAGAAGCTGGTCCCAAAACTCAACTAAATAGCCCCAAAACTTCTAGAAAAATGTGCTAAACTCCGCTTATTAATGGCACAAATCAGTTCCAAAGATGTTTCAAGAAGGACAACGCAAGAAGTTCAAGAAACAATTTTTCAGCAACAATGTTCTTCAAGAACTTCTATTTATGACCCAAGAACTTCAAGAAACTTATTAAGATCTTCAAGAAACTCGTCAAGAACTTGTTCAAGAACCTCAAAAAATTCAAGAAGAAAATCTGGACAGTTTCAGGACTCCAAGAAATCCACCAAGTAAGTCCAAGATTCTTCAAGAAACACCATGTAACACCAAGAAACAACCAAAAATAGTTGAATAAAATTATTTGCATGGCTTTTAAACCTTGTGTAGCCTCATTTATTCTCGTTTTTCTTTGATTTTTCTTTGTGCTTGGCTTTTTCTTTATGAGCACGCCTTATTTTTTTTTTCTTTTTTTCATTTCTATTTTTTTCCCAACAAGAACAACACAAACGACCCAAAACCTTCAAGAAACTTCAATCCAAGACTTGTTTGTCCAAAAATTAATTTTTCTTGAAAAGTTTTTAACACAAGAAATTTGAGAAAAACAATTAAAAATAGTCAAGATTATCAAGAAACCACACAATACCTAGAATTCTTGAGTCAAGACAATCAAGAACGACACTAAGATCCTAAAAAGAATCAAGAAAGCACAAGAACAACACTCAAAACACACAAGAAACACACATATTAATTTGGAATGAATAAGAAGATACGAAAAACACACAAGAAGACAACTTGTTGTCCAGTCTCGAGGCACTTTGACAATGACTCCAAGAAAGAAAAACAAAGAAACAAATTACAAGTTGTTTAACCAGGCTCGAAAACTCTTTGATAAACAATAAAAAGAAAAAAAAGGGATATATCCGAATTCTTCCAAAGGAAAAATTGGATTGGAAAAATCTGGAATTTCAATACTAGCTCTGATACCAATTGATACGTGCGGATAAACATGGAATTTCTTGAAACACCAAGTATGAACTTCGAACCTTTCCCCTTGGATGAACTAGACTCTAGAATCAGCACCAAAACCTTGAACACGCAAGATGAACAATTTGAAAATTCAAGGAAGCTTTGAACCTCCTTATGGAACGAACAAGAACTCAAGGAATCAACATCTAGAAAGCTTGATCAAACCAATAAGGCAACTCTAAGCTAGGGTTTTGAACTTGGAATCACTCTACAAGTTCGGGGGTTGTTCTTACTCAGCAAAGAACGAAAGAAGCACTCAATTTGGGAACTCACAAAATTAATTAATCATCAAAACTTATATAATTTGTATGAATAGTACCCTCTATGTATAGGGTTATATAGATGATTCTAGAACTTAGAAAATAAAGCAACTACTTAAACCTAAACATTAACTAATTGAAACACTTAACTTAAACAACTTGTAACTAAATTGATGTCTGAAAAATAAGTAAAACTAAGTCTAAAAAACTTCCAAAAGATGCCCCAAACATTACTTGGACTTGCATGTGGGCTTCCAAGCTCAAGGTGGATCAAACGAGTTTTTGAAGCTCCAAGGAAGGACAGCCCATTTGAACTTGTTTTCAGCAATTTTTCCCTTGGTCCTAAACTCTTGGTTAGCCCAAATAAACATGAAAAATCGTCCAAGCTTCCATTGACCCAATAGTACAACTTCCTTGGCATGAATTGACAGCTTGATCTCCTTGTTGAGAGCCTTTCTTGTAGTTGAACTTGATCCACAACCAAAGTTTCAACTCTTAGCCCAATGAACACACTTGAGAAGCTTGAACAACAAGTCCATTAAAAGGCCCAAAGCCACGATGAACAACCCCTAGGCAGCAACAAAGCTTGAATGTTTTCCCCATGATCAACTACCATTTAAGCTCATCTTGAACTAAACAAGTTGCTTCATGAGTGTGTCCACGCATCTTGACTGAAGCTACTCCTTGGATCACATCACTATCCTATTGATTGATTAATTAGAATCTCTTCTCAATTAAAACCCCAAAGTGATGCCTTAAAGTTCTATGGATTCTATGGTTTTGATTAGGTTTGAATCTAACCAAGAAGACTTGTGTAGTTCTATCTCTAGCAATCCATGCAAATCTCTTTATCAATGAGGTGGTCTAATCATATAAGTGATTTCTCAATCTACATATATGAAATCAATGTTGAATCAATGGCAACATGCAAATCCCAATTCAACAACAAATACACTCAAGAATAAATTTAAGAATAACATGGGATTTTCATTAATCGAGGACTAAAGTCAATAGCAAAAGAATCTAGGGTTCATTCATCTAGAGTATAAACAACTCAATCCATAATTACAAGAATAAATTCAACAAAATACAAGAAAAGAATAAGAAAACTCATTCTCATGTGATTTTGTTGAATCCTCCCTTGAATTTTAATGAAGCCTTCTTGCTTTTCACCATTGAAGACATTGAGTTGCTCCCTCACTCTTGCTTACTTTTCCCTACATCTTTTTAGATGTGTGTAAAGGTGTGAGAGATGTGTGTGGTGTGTTGGGTCTAATCCCCCTATTAGGGTTCAAAAATTCTTTTTATCATGTTCTCTCTACTCTAATTGCTCGAGAGAAGTTCTCTTTTGAGGCTTTAAAATGATAGCCAAAAGTCTTCCTATTCACACCACTTTATTGCAAAAAATTGCAAAATCCCGCCAGTGACATGCGCCCACTATCTTGGTCAGACGCGATCACGGATGAGCTAGCCACAGGTAAAAGTCAGTGAGACGAGCCGCTTTTGAGCCCACGAATGACCTGCCGCGGGTGGACTTCAATGATTTGCGGCCACGGTTCAGCCCGCGGCTTGCGTTCTTCACTTTCTGATCTTGGCCATGGCTCAATCCGTGATGGGTTACAGTCAAAAACTTCACTTTAGCATCCAATCGTGCCTCCAACCGTGGTCCAATGACTCTACCACCTTTGTAGCTCAAAAACCTTGGACTTTGCTCCATAATTTGGTGTGTTTTGATACTTCAATCATCTATCGTCATCGAATCAACCATCTAAACTTCATTCTTGCAACTCCAATTGATTGAATTCAATGATGAAGTTATCGAAACCCTGCAAAATAACACAAAAACACAAGTAAATCACATTTTTACAGAACTTAACATTCAAATCAAGAATGAGAAGAAATAGCAAAGAAATAAAGGAAAACCCAATGAAAAACCGTAAAACCTATCTTAAAAACCTGCTAAAAACTAGTACACTCTAGCACTTATCAATTCCCCCACACTTAAGTTATTGCTTGTCCTCAAGCAATGAAACCATAACAAACTCAAAATAATGCTTTAACCAAAAAAGCAAAAGTAACACATGCATTTTAAGACAAGCTTCTATCTATTACTAAGTAAAACTATCATGCAATATTCATCCCTACTTCAATACTCATCATATTAAGCAAAGTAAAAAGTAATTATACAGTCGATTTGCACTAGTTCAATTCCATCTTTCTACTTCATCCAAAAGTCATAAGCAAGCAATTCCTATAGCTAATAAGCCAACCTTATGCCTATGATTATATCAATTTTCACACTAAGGGACTTTTCTAATTAAGTCTTAGCCTTTCCTTAGGATCATGAAGTAACCTTTTGACGTGCAAGATCGACATTGGCCAAGATGAAGACCCTGAGTTACTCAGCACTTCATCTAGCCCAAGTTGCGATGCGTACTCATAATCTTAGCACATTTTTCGTGAAAGTCGACATTGGCCATATGAAGACTCCAGTTACTCAGTACTAAAACCAACGGAGTAGGACCTAATCTTAATTACTCTCTCTCTTTTTTTTACCAAATGATTTTTCTCAACAAACACCATTTTTTTCCAAAATTTTTTCAAATAAATACATTTAGTCCCTTTTTTCAATACACTGATAATCACTAGGCATAAGTCATACCTACTAACTATATTCCTCACTCAACTCATGAGAAGTCACACAAAGCAGAAAATGTCATTAAACATGTAAAATCTCAGCATAACTCCATCTAATTTACCTAATATACTTTCTCTAAAATAATGACTTCTAATTACATAATCCACCCAGTTAATTAACAAAGAAATTTTTAAGAATACATGCAATTACTTCACTTTGGTAGAGGAATTTGAACACAAACAGATCAAATGACGTAGCTATCTCAGAACTTAAAATAAAAACATGAAGTGCTCAAATATGTTGGAAAAATGAAAAAATTTGACAGAGTTTCCAATATAATAGGGCTAACTCCCTGTTAACACAAAAAAAATTTCACCCATACCAACCAATCAACAGTCAAATTCAAATTTTCTCAAGTATCATCCAACAAGCAACAAATACTCCAAAATATTCTAACCCCCCCACACTTAAAACCATACATTGTCTTCAATGTGTGAAAAAGTAAAGAAAGGGTAAAGAACAAAAAATGAAACTAATACCACACTTAACAAATCAAATGATGTAGCTATCTCAAAACTTAAAATAAAAACATGCAGAGCTCAATATATGTTGGATAAATGAAAAAATTTTGATAGAGTTTCCCCTATAATAGGGCTGACTCACTGTTAAAACAAAAAAAAAAAAAAATCACCCACACCAACCAAATCAATAGTCAAATTCAAATTTTCTCAAGTATCATCCAACAAGCAAAAAATACTATGAAATATTCTAACCCCCCCACATTTAAACCATACATTGTCTTCAATGTGTGACAAAGTAAAGAAAGGATAAAAATAAGAACAAGAAATGAAACTAATACCACACTTAACAAATCAAATGACGTAGCTATCTCAAAACTTAAAATAAAAACATGAAGAGCTCATACATGTTGGATAAATGAAAAAATTTTGACAGAGTTTCCCCTATAATAGGGCTAACTCCTTGTTAACACAAAAAAAAAAAAAAATTCACCCATACCAACCAAATCAACAGTCAAATTCAAATTTTCTCAAGTATCATCCAATAAACAACAAATACTATGAAATATTCTAAACCCCCCACACTTAGAACATACATTGTCTTCAATGTGTAACAAAGTAAAGAAAGGATTAGAATAAGAACAAAAAATGAAACTAATACTCCCCTTTCATTGTAGTTGCTATCTAACATGATCTAACTATAGGCAAGAGATCTACAATCGAACTTAACTGCAGCCACATCACAAAGAAAATAACTACATTATCTAATTCGTTAGATACAAGCCAAAGTGAAATAAAAATCCTAAAAGTAAAAATAAGAATAAGAACAGACCTAGAAAAAAAAAAGAAAAATGACATAAAGCAGTAAAAAGGCTGAAACGTCCGCCATCTATGAGTTATGCGCTCCACCCTCTCCTCTATCACCACCAGCAACTGAAGACGGATGTGCTGATCTGATCTCCTCTCGTAAAGCTCTCACATCCCCACTTTGCTACTCAATCTGAGCAAACTACTCTCTATCTTGTGCCTCTATCTTATCCATCCACTCCATTACCCTGATCTCCATGCAACAAATTTTATGAAGGATTCGATTCCATAGTGACCTGGACTTGGAGAAACTCACTAAGGTACAAGGTGGTATCAGTGGTAAGTCAGACGTGGATGGTCTTTGATAAGTGTCTAGTTTGCGTATTTATTAGTGTGTCTAGATTAGTATTTTAGACTAGTTTTTAGGGTTTAAATGATGAACAATAGTCTCTCTTATGTCTATTTCTTCCAATCTTGAGTTTGTAGCTAAAATGTGCAAATGAGTGGTTTAATGTGCAATTCTTTATGTTTTGTAGATTTTGTCTATTTGATCATCAATTTAAATCAAGTGTAGCGTATTTGAATGCTATTTGGAAGTAATTTGAAGTTGATGAGAAGTGGTAAACAAAGAGGACCAAAGATATGGCATGAAGAAGCAATGATAGAAGAAGAATTGGTGATGAAATGGTTTCACTGCATCGATATATTCTAGTAGTTTGGTCATAACTTAAGCTAGAGATGTTGGATTGAGATGGTTCCTGAAGCATTTTAAAGCTAAGAGAAGTATCTACAATTCTTATGAGACATCAAAGCTTGATTCTCACATTTTCAATGACAAATTTCCAAATTACTGAAGCATTCTTATGCAGCAATGCTCTTTCGACCACATCTCTGTATTTTGGCCATATTTTTGTGTAGGAAATCAAAATGACCTGATTCTTGGCTACAACTTTCTTATTTTGACCAAGAGCTGATTCTGAGTAACCGTGATGACAATCCAGCCATAGATACAAGCACGGATACAATGGTAGAAACTTTTTCGTTCCCGCAACAGG